>JASPKZ010000165.1:0-111805 GCA_030220185.1 Diploptera punctata | reverse complement strand
ATACTGAATTTCTACCTGTGACCACATATTAGTTTTACTGATATTTACTTCCAGTCCTAATTTCTTAGTGTTACTCAATAGTGTGTGCGTGTTGGCCTTTAGTATCTCCTCGCTATCGGCCAATAGCACTACATCATCAGCATAAACTAACAGCTTATTAATACCATTCAGTTGTAAGCCTTCCTCATTCTCTAAAGATTTAATGGCATGCTCTAGTACAAAATTAAATAGTAGAGGAGATAGTGCATCTCCTTGCTTCAACCCATTCTGGATTTCAAAAGTGTCTGAAAACTGTTTGCCTACACGCACCCTACTATTTGAGCCATTTAGACACATTCGTATAAGTCTAACTAACTTTTTAGGAATTCCGAACTCCAGCAGAATACTATATAACTTCTCCCTCTTAATTGAATCATATGCTTTTTTGAAGTCTACATATAGTTGATGTACAGTGCCATTATATTCCCATTTCTTTTCTAAAATCTGTCTTATACTAAAAATCTGATCTGTTGTAGACCTGTTTCTTCTAAATGCACATTGATGATCTCCTAGAATGTCATCAATGTAGGGAGTAAGTCTGCTTACTAATATATTTGTAAGAATTGTATGTATAAAGCATATAAAGACACTGAAGACATATTCGGCTGTACACAAATGATAAAATAAATATTGATAATTAAAAACTGAAAAAATAATTAAATTCCATATATATTTTACCATATATATATGTATATATATATATATATATATATATATATATATAGTCCACCCGCTGTGGTCTCGAGGTAGCGTACTGCCTTGTCACGCAGCGGGCCCGGGTTCGATCCCCGGTCGGGGCAGTTTTTCTGGGTGAGGTTTTTATCGGGGTTTTTCCTCACCTGTAAGACAAATGTCAGGAAAACTTTAAGGCCCAAACGGTCCCCGAAATCATATGGCCATCATTATCATCCTTATCATTATCATCGTCCTTCACCGGCGTGGAAAGCAACGGGAAGCTACCACACCTACAATTCCTAGTAAAGCTGCAAGCATAGCATGAAAATGCTGTGATTGCAGTGAAGGACCTGCCTTCGGGCAGAATGACTATGGATGGAGATATATATATATATATATATATATATAATATATATATATATATATATATATATAACATATCATAATTACTCTCCTTTACTCAGTAGTCAAGAACATTACAATATAATTTACGTAATAATACAGAAATCTATAAAAATGAATCCATATATATTTAACCAAACCAGTGATTACATTATTTCAAAGTTTTGATTGATACTAGAAGGGCTCGAATACCTAAATGATTTCAAATAAAAAAATACAGAGAAATACGTCTGCTGTAGATATATGAAATCTTGGCAGACGGTCGTTATAATAAACTGCTTAACACACTCTGATATACAAGATTAAAAAGGAAGATGTTTATCTTTTATAAACAGTAGTTACAACTGTAGGGAACGCAATTTCCGTACGTGTTACCATGTTATTCCTGACGCCAACAGTAACCATTTCATGCTCTGGTCATTTATAATGTTACGAAACCACTACAGTTTCCACTTTTCCACAAATTTTACAAGACTTAATTTCAAAGTGCTAGTTATATGACACATATTTCCACAAACAAAGAAACTGCTACTTTCTCTAACACTGATATTGTCGTTTTCCGGAGAAGAAAACATTAGGGTTATAAGTCATTTGCATGATGTGCACACATTTTTAAATGGAAAGCGTCATGCTTTTAGGTTAAATGTTTACGAATATTTTTAAGAAGTTGCTTAGTCAATAGGCCAACTTCATCTACAAAAATCTATACCACAAAAGCAAATATACTTATTCTGTAATAATTCTGCCCGAGGGCAGGTCTTTCACTGCAATGCTATACTTTGCAACTTTACTAAGGAATTATAGGTGTGATAGCTTCCCGTTCCTTTCCACACCGGTGAAGGATGATGATGACAAGGGTGATGATGATGGCCGGATGATTTTCGGGGACCGTTGGGCTCTAAGCTTCCTGACATTTGTCTTACAGTTGACGAAAAAACCCGAAAAGAACCTCACACAGGAATCTCTCCCGACCGGGAATCGAACACGGGCCCGCTGTGTGACAAGGCAGCACGCTACGTCGAGACCACAGCGGTGAACATAAATTTACTAGTGACTAAAATTACAGTAATCGGCCCTGAATGGACAATAAATATAGGCCTATAGAATCAGTTGCCCAATATGGTTGCTATTAGTGAAAGTAAGTCTGGATATTTGTATTTTTTTATTAGGAAATGTGCACTCAGTTGAGCATTAGTGGTGGGACAGGACACACGCCCAGACCCAAGGTGGAGATTTAAAATCCCTTACCCCGCCGGGAATCGAACCCGGGTCGCCGGAGTAGAAAGTAGGGACTCTACCGACTACGCCACGGCACGGAATAAATATTTGTATTAAGTTGCTTATTTTGTTAGTTTAATTTTATTACTAAAAAAAAGTAAAGTGATCCCACAACAGGCCCGGAGGCCCTTGGGGTAGTAGGAGGTTAAGGCTCCCACTTTTTCTAGACAATCGGCACTTTATGTCAGCCGGGTTGTCAGCCCTGCGTGACGGCCGCCTTTACCCCCCAGAACAAGCGTCTGGTACTCATTTCCGTTAGAGGCTGAGTCGACCCCAGGGCCGCCAGAAGGTTTGGGTCAGTTTAAAAATCCTGACCCCAACGGGACTTGAACCCTCGACCCTCCGGCTTGTAGCTCAGTGCCTTAACCACTACGCTACGGCGTGCCCCATTTTATTACTAACCCATCTTAAAACATCGAACTATAACCCAATATCATGGAAGCTTCTTGTAGGAAAGCCAGAGGGAAAACGCCCAGTTGGTAGACCAAGAATGAGGTGGGAGAACAACATTAACTATGATTTGAGGGAAGTAGATTATACAGGGAATGATTGGAAAGCATTAGCTCAGGATAGGGATGAATGGAGAGCTTATGTCCGCGCGGCCATGAACCTACGGGTTCGATAGTGCCAGTGAGTAAGTAAGTAAGTAAGTAAGTAATATAACCCAATATAGTCTTCTGATGGGGGTTGAATTGAATATTTTGGAGGGCAGGGCTCTATAATAGTTTAATGTTTTAGGGATTATAAATCAATGGTGACAATATAACAATTTAAAACGTTTTCTTATTATTATTATTATTATTTATTATTATTATTATTATTATTATTATTATTAATTAGAGACCCTCCATGGTATCTTTACCTTGTCGTGGTGGAGTGGCTTGCGTGCTTAAATGATCCTGAGAGCTATGCCGGCGGTAGCATTGCTGCCGATAGGGTTACCCATGCCGGACTGGTCGAAGGTGATAAGCCAGACGAAAAAAGTACCTTGGTCGAAAGAGTGACGATCTTTCACCGTAAAAATACAACCGTCAAGAAATGCGGACATGGGTTCATCTGGGGTAAAATTTTCCGGAGGTCAAATAGTCCCCCATTCGGTTCTCCGGGCGGGGACTACTTCAGGGAACCCATGCCAAAGGCTCAAACACAGGGACATGTTCCTAGGAACATGGAATGTTAGGACTTTATACAATAGCGGGGCACTAGAGATATTAACGCGGGAACTAGATAAATCGCCCTTGGATATAGTCGCTTTACAGGAAGTTAGGTGGCCAGGAGAAGGTAGTCAGGAATCAGGAACCTTTGCATTATACTATGGGGGTGCAGAAAGACCTGCATTTGGAACGGGTTTTTTTAGTCAGAAGGAGGATCCTATCCGCTATCCGAGATATTAAGTTTGTTAGTGATAGGATATCATACATAATTCTAAAGGGTAAACGACATGATTTTATAATTGTAAATGTACATGCCCCCACAGAAGATAAAGATGACAAGATCAAGGATGAGTTCTATGAAGAATTAGAATGCTTATTTGATAGCCTTTCACGATATCATATGAAAATTGTCTTAGGAGATTTTAATGCAAAAGTGGGGCGGGAAGATATATTCAAACCAACAATAGGCAAATTCAGTCTTCATGAAGATAGTAACGACAACGGGGTTAGATTAGTCACATTTGCCACATCAAAGAATCTCATTGTTAAGAGCACAACATTTCAGCATAAGGATATTCATAAATACACCTGGACGTCCCCAGATGGAGAAACTCGGAACCAGATAGATCATGTATTAGTGGATAAACGCTGGCACAGTAGCATCATTGATGTTAGATCAGTTAGAGGGACAGACTGCAATTCGGATCATCATCTGGTCAGAGTGAAAATCAGACAACGGCTATCGCTTATGAGAGGAACGAATGCTAAAGATGATTCTGTAAAATATGAATTAAAAAACTTGAGAAATGATGAAATGCGGCAAGAATACCAAATCAAAATTGCTAATAGATTTGAAGTACTGGAATCTTCAGATGACAATGTGGCAAACGAAGAAGAACCTGATATAAATAAAGAATGGGAGGCTATAAGAGATACTATTAAATTGTCAGCATCAGAAAGCATTGGTTGTTTAAAAAAGAGGCAAAACAAGAAATGGTTTGATGAGGAATGTGCCGACATTGTAAAGAAAAGAAAACTAGCAAAAATGAAATGGTTACACGAGCCAAATGAGGTAAATTTAGAGCAATTGGGTAGTATTAGACGGGAAACCACTAAGTTACTAAAGAGTAAAAAGAGGGAATATTTGAGAGAGAAGATTAATGATCTTGAAATGAATGCAAAAAATAGGAACATTAGAGAATTATATCAGGGAATTAGTATAGAGAAGAAAGGGTTTCAGGCTAGAACAAACATAATTCGAAATGAAAATGGGGATATGATTGCAGATTCTAGGAGTATATTAAATAGATGGAAAAGTTACTTTAATCAGCTATTAAATGTACATACAGAACAGGACATTGAGGAGGATAAGTTACAGACAGCAGAAATGCTAGTCGCAGAGCCAAGTGCATTAGAGGTTGAAATGGCGATTGAAAAATTGAAGATGTATAAAGCATCAGGTTCAGATGAGATCCCAGCAGAACTCATAAAATCAGGAGGAGAAAAATTGATAGACAAAATACGCTGGTTGCTTAGTATGATTTGGGAAAAAGAAGCTCTTCCAGATGAATGGAAGGAATCAATTATCGTACCAATTTATAAGAAAGGAGATAAAACTGATTGCAACAACTACAGGGGCATCTCATTACTTTCAACTTCATACAAAATTCTTACAAATATATTAGTAAGCAGACTTACTCCCTACATTGATGACATTCTAGGAGATCATCAATGTGCATTTAGAAGAAACAGGTCTACAACAGATCAGATTTTTAGTATAAGACAGATTTTAGAAAAAGAAATGGGAATATAATGGCACTGTACATCAACTATATGTAGACTTCAAAAAAGCATATGATTCAATTAAGAGGGAGAAGTTATATAGTATCCTGCTGGAGTTCGGAATTCCTAAAAAGTTAGTTAGACTTATACGAATGTGTCTAAATGGCTCAAATAGTAGGGTGCGTGTAGGCAAACAGTTTTCAGACACTTTTGAAATCCAGAATGGGTTGAAGCAAGGAGATGCACTATCTCCTCTACTATTTAATTTTGTACTAGAGCATGCCATTAAATCTTTAGAGAATGAGGAAGGCTTACAACTGAATGGTATTAATAAGCTGTTAGTTTATGCTGATGATGTAGTACTATTGGCCGATAGCGAGGAGATACTAAAGGCCAACACGCACACACTATTGAGTAACACTAAGAAATTAGGACTGGAAGTAAATATCAGTAAAACTAAATATGTGGTCACAGGTAGAAATTCAGTATATAATGGAAATGGACAGCTAATGACAAATGAGGGAAATTTTGAGGAAGTGGCTGAATTCAAATACCTAGGAACAATAATCACAAATAGGAATGAGACGCACAAAGAAATTAAACATAGGCTCAATTCTGGAAATGCATGCTATTATGCATTGCAGAGACTTTTGATGTCCCAACTCCTTTCAAAAAACGTTAAGCTGAAAATATATAAAACTATTATTCTACCAGTTATATTATATGGGTGCGAAACATGGACTCTTACTTTAAGGGAGGAAAGGAGATTACGAGTATTTGAGAATAAAGTTCTTAGGAAAATTTTTGGACCAAAGAGAGATGAACAGACAGGTGAATGGAGAAGACTACATAACAATGAACTACATGGTCTTTATAGGAAGCCAGATATAATAAGAACAGTTAAGTCTCGTAGACTGCGATGGGCAGGACATGTTGCACGTATGGGGAATGAAAGAAGTGCATGGAAGCTTCTTGTAGGAAAGCCAGAGGGAAAACGCCCAGTTGGTAGACCAAGAATGAGGTGGGAGAACAACATTAACTATGATTTGAGGGAAGTAGATTATACAGGGAATGATTGGAAAGCATTAGCTCAGGATAGGGATGTATGGAGAGCTTATGTCCGTGCGGCCATGAACCTACGGGTTCGATAGTGCCAGTGAGTAAGTAAGTAAGTAAGTAAGTATTAATTTAAGTAGCTTAAATTACTTTAAACTGTATAGAGTATAACTAGAGTACAAATAAGCGATTACCCATACAGTAATTGATTCTACATTTTCCCAGGTCACATAAAATAGTATATTGTATATTACATAAAAGAGAGACCGTAAAATGCCCCTCAGTTAGTGTGCGAGCGTCTTTATCACTGTCTCCACGACTATAACCTCGGCCGAGTGGTCAGAAATAATAGAGAGAACAGCAGCTAGAAGAGAAGGAAGGTGAGGAAGAAGAAAGAGAAGACGTGTGTACTACCGCAAACCTTCCTGCAAAATGGCGATAAAACGCTCTTCAGGGGCAGACAAAAGAAAATTAACAAGTCCTCTATGGCGTTGAATTTGTTATTATGAGACACCAAGTACATATAGCGCCATTCTTTAAAGTATTATCAAAAAAATGTCTAAGGAAAAACTGCCTTTTCATATGATTTATTATTTAAATCTTATTTGTATACGCTTTGGCATTAAACATAAGGAACATATACATTATTACAAACTATTACCTCTACAATATTTGTCTCTATGTTTTAATATTTTTTATTCTAATTTGAAGCTACCTAGAAACTTGATGTGTGCAGCTTCAAATCTTTGTCTCTTCTATAGGTTGCTTATTCAATATCCGCTTTCATATATACGATGTAATGTTGTATCTTCTAAAGTTAATAATTTGTCATTTGTCCCTCAATATCATAAAATAACTCTCCATTTATTGTTTTATTATCATTCGATTTTTTTTGAGCGATAGTGCGTTTTATCGTACTTACAGCAACAGCATGATTGAAAGTTCAGCTTCCTACACTTCGGGGTTGCCAACCTAAATAACTACACTGTAATAAAACAACTATACTGTAATATTACATATTACAAACACGCGTGTGGGAAGTAAAACAACAACCCTCTATGTATGCTACTAACACAATATGTACAAAAAATATCCAAAATATAGTGTTAATATATTATTATACGAAACAAATCACTGCGTTTTAAATTAACTGAACTTTATTTGAAACAATATAAAACAATTAATACGTAATTGCTGCCATTTTATCACTAATTAGTCTCACGGCCTCCTGTTGTTTCAACTAATAAACAATGCCCACACTGTTAACGTTAGTCAATTGTTTATAATGAACGCTAATATTTTCAACAAAGATGTTACTATTTTACTACTATTTATTATTGTGAATACACCATCGCGCAAAAAAATAATGTACAACGCACGTTTGTGAAGTGTTATACATAATCTCGAAAATTAAAAACCTCGCTATCGCTCGGTTTTTAACATTTTCCTCCGATTAAGGGTATTTCCACTTTTCAGCGGTTGCCCTTCTAGCAGCCGGCTGCTGGCCCTTCACATCCACATGTGTCAATCACAGAGGTAGATGATCAACAGCGAGTGTAGGGGTGACAAGTGGTTAGCATGTCGAGTCCCCCAGCCGTTATAGCTGGTTCCTCAACCTGGAGCCGCTACTTATTGTAGCTACCCAATTGCATCACGATGCTGGGTGGGCACCGGTCCCATACTGGCCGAAATACCATGAGAAAATTTCTTCCCCCATGGAGACTCGAACCAGCGCAAGTCCCGTAGCTCTGCGCCAAGGCTTCCTACCTTAACCACTCGGCTACGGCGCGGGACATTTTCCTCGATTCTGTAAAAACCACTTCCCAACCTCGCATCGTAATATACTATTTATTTACTCTTCCACAACTTTGTTCAAGTTACATCTAGATATTTGAGTGCATTCCAGTGAGTTCAATAGGCTATGTCTATTGTGTGTTCAAGTGTATGGCGAATTTTTACAATAGCTATGTAATTTTTAGAGAAATATGAAAGGTATATTAATAAAGATGAGGAATGCCGTAGCATAGTTGGTTAAGGCAGTACGCCACAACAGCTATAGCGCCATCAGTGTCCTGAATCGACTTGGCCTCTAACGAAAGTGAGACGCTTATTATTGGGGTAAAGGGGGCCGTCACGCAAGACTGACAACATGGCTGACATAAAATCACGATTGTCAAGAAATGTAGGAGTGTTAACTCCTACTATCACCGGGGCCTTATAAAGCCTGTAGTGGGATCACCATCTAACCTTAATATTAATGTTGAAATGTATGTTATAATGAAATTCCAAACCGATATTTTGCTTACAAACTGAGTAAAACTATCAGTCAAGTTGATACAAGATTTTTTTTGTTTTTACCAGTTGTCAGGCACATACTGGGCTGGAATTCGATCACCTCTATCAATTTGATTGTTAACCCTTAAATTTGCGAAATACAGTACTAATTTCTCACGTCAGTCACTTAAATTTTTCGGACCGCAGTGAAAGCAAAATCATGTAAAAGTTGAAGTTATTATGTATATTGTATAATTAGACACAAACTTAAGTAATTTAAACTTGTTAGTGTTTCTATTGTTTTAATAAAAATATTAAATGAATCAAACTAACGTACCTTATAGGAAACGTTGCCAAAGTAAGACTAGGTAAAAGGTAAAGTGATCCCACTACAGGGCTCTAGAGGCTCTTGGATAGTAGGAGGTTAAGACTCCCATCTTTTTAGTCAATCGGCACGAGATGTCAGCTCTGCGTGATGGCCACTTTTGCCCTCAAACGAGCGTCTGTTACTCATTTCTGTTAGAGGTTGAGTCGACCCCAGGATCATTGTGCCCCCAGAAGGTTTGGGGCAATTAAAAAATTCTGATCCAAGCGGGATTTTAACCCTTGACCTTCCGGTTTGTTTGTCTTAACCAACTATACTAGGGCGTGCCTCCCAAGAATTAAGTATAATTTTATATTTTGTTCAAAATATTTCGCGTTTGTATCTTTATAATTTTGTTTTGTAATTTCATAACATTATAAACACATAGTCCACCGCTGTGGTCTCGAGGTAGCGTGCTGCCTTGTCACACAGCGGGCCCGGGTTCGATCCCAGGTCGGGACAGTTTTTCTGGGTGAGGTTTTTATCGGGGTTTTTCCTCACCTGTAAGACAAATGTCAGGAAATATTTAAGGCCCAAACGATCCCCGAAATCATATGGCCATCATCATCATCCTTATCATTATCATCCTTATCATCATCATCATCCTTATCATTATCATCATCACTATTATCATCATCCTTCACCGGTGTGGAAAGCAACGGGAAGCTACCACACCTACAATTCCCTAATAAAGCTGCAAGGATAGCATGAAAATGCTATGATTGAAGTGAAGGACCTGCTTTCGGGCAGAATTACTATGGATGGATAAACACACATTAACATTTTAATTATGCATATAACTCAATTTAAATAATGTGTGAACGTCATCTAAAAGTTGAGAATAATTTAAAAAAGGAAGTAAGTTGGAGAGAAAATTCTGACGAAGACAATTACGTAGAACGTATATTTAAATTGAAATCAAAAGGATCATGCATACAGACCCTCTAAACTACAGGCTCTTTTTTTTTACAAAAAAAAAGTTTTATATTTTTTTTTAACTTCCCCGACTGTTACAAGTGTTGGAGTAGTTAGAATGGAGGCAAAGTCTGAAGAACGATCTCAGCTGTCAACTTCATTACCAAACTGACTGTAATCACTAATTATATTTAATTATCAGCATTAACCCAAAGGGTAGAAACAGTCTAGATCTCCATGTCAGACGCGATGTTCTCTTCCACTCTCTTTTTATATAATACGAAATGTGAAGGTCTCTGCTCTCTCTCTCTCTCTGTCTCTCTCTCTCTCTCTTTTTTTAAAGCTATAACGTGCTAAGTACAGACTCTTGTTTTATCTCGGCCCCTTCCTAATTGACTTTATAAAGGAATCTCTAACTCTAGGAAAGGTGACATACAATGGATTTAATTAAATTTAAACCTCGTGTGAGTTTTTGACCGCGTTCTTTTACTTTGTAAATGCTGTCCTAAGCTGTCATGTGTATATATATATATAATATTTTTTTTACGAAAGACAAAAATGTTCTGGCTCTTTACTTCCTTTGTAGTTGACGGACTGTGTAAAATTACTTGGTTAGAAAAAATAAAATAAAGATAAAATCTCTTGTAGATTTTTTTGTTCCGTTTGTAAGTTTTCTCAATCATAATAATTAAATAATAACAGTTGTTTTAACATCAGAACTTTTTGCGTTCATGCAAAAGCTTACGCTAATTTAAATTACTTATAATTAAAATTATTAGTTCTTTCATGAAGTTAATGAAATCAGCAGAGTTTACCATCAAAATTCAGAGAATCTCATAAATCTGAGTGCAGGAAAAGGTATCTTTTATAATTATTTGAGGAAAAATGTACTCTCTCAAGTTTTAACATATCTACTTGATGGAGGATTTGTGTGCCTACAACAGGATTTCTGGTTCGGTTTAGGTTTGGATTGGGATTAATTTAGGTAAATTACGGTAGAGCTGGATTCCCTCCTCAGGGGTCGGAAGTTGGTATAATCGCCTCACTATGACGGTTGTATACAATTAGTTACAAAGATGCCGACTACCGCCACTATAATAATTCCGCATGTTGACCATTGTCAAGCATTGTCGCGCGGCACCTGCTCTTTTATAAACGGACAACAATCATAGTGAGGTGATAATACACAGGAGACGCTTCATAAAATAATTGTTTGTTGAAATAATTTAAATTTATTCCAAGTCTTGAGTTCCAAGAAGATCAAGTTAATTTCGGTGGCAATATTATTCATCATATGTACATAAAATCAATTCTTTTTATTCACAACGTTAATTATTTTCATTTTAAGTATAAAATGAAACGCTTCTCAATTCCAGAATAAGAAAGATTATACAATTTTATCTGAAGACATAAATGGAATTTATTGCCTTTTTTTCAGAAGAAAGAAAATACATATGCATTTACATTGCGCACGGGCCTGCTTGGCCATACGTGCATTATTTTTTCCATGAATAAAACATAAAACTAATCATAATATAAACAAATATCTACAATTATATTACAGAGTTGTAAGTTTTAGCAGTCCAAGCCACCCCCTCTTAAAGAGAAAAAAACAGTTACCACTTGTCAGTGAGCTCATGCGGACCTGTACTATCCTGTGTGAAAGTGTCGACTCTCATATTTACTATAAAACGAGACTGCATGCTGTAAAGAAAAACTATGTTTTTTAAATGTATAGTACATAGATTTGGAAAAAGTACTGCTAACCTTGCCCCTCCATCCTTCCCTAAACAAATACCGTTATTATGAGTTTGGCAACATCTACCCCCTGGACTAGGGGGACACTGGCTTAGCCCGTAAGGTCTGGTTGTAGGATAAAGTCAGTATATCAACAGGCTTTAAAAGCCGAAGAAAGAAGTGAACGTGTCAGAAGGGAGCATTGTAAGTATATCTTGCTGCTGACTTTAGCCACGGTTCTCTTATTAATAAACAGAGTATTTAACAAATGACCCAGATGAATTATATATTGATGGGGTAAAGATAAAGAAGAGCGATAGTTTCTATTATTTTGGATCAATTGTAGAGAAAGACGGATCATCAAATAAGAAATTAAAAAAAGGACCGGTAATGGAAGAAAAGCCATAGGAATATTAAACTCTATATTATGGAGTATAAATATCATTAACAGAACAAAACAACTAATTTATAAGTCCATATTAGAAAGTATAATGTTATATGAATCTGAAGTTTGGACAACAGAATAACATGCCAACAGAATAACTGCAGTTGAAATGAATGTTTGGAGATGAGTTTCCAGAAAATCTCGACTGGAAAGTATTAGAAATACAGAAATTAGAAAATGGATGAAGCAGAAAGTAGTGATGGGTGAGAAGGCAAATATGGTATGGACACGTAAGAAGAATGCAGGATGGAAGACTACCAAAGGCCGTCCATACAATGAAAATTGATAGAAGGAACACACAAGGAAGACCAAGAACAACCTGGAAGAATAACATTCAACATTCGACGAGGAAATTTAGTGTAACGGATCAAGACACAGAGGACACAGAACGATGTAGAACTTTAATTAAGGAAAATTTGTGAATGTTTGTTGCAAACTGATAGTCTATAAGTCCGAAACAAAAGCATCTACTGTTAAAACAAAACAAACTTTAGAAACAAATTAAATTAATATTCTGAGGAAAATTGTAAGTAAATTAAGGAAAGATCAAATTAGAAATGAGAAATAATAAGGCAGCTGAATATTCAGGAAATAGGCAATTGCGTGGAAAAAAGATTTGAATGGAATCAACATACGGAAATGTTGCATGACAACATATATAAATGTACACATAGCAAGAGATAAGTTACCTGAGGATGGGAGAAGGATGCTGGAGGACCAAAAAAAATATATGGAAGGATTCTTAATTCGGGATGGAACAAAGAGGAGAAGAAGAATAATAATTTACATTCTCCAAATCAAGGTTAATGTTATTCCCTCATCTCATTCTCGGCCTACAAGGAGTTTCCATGACCCTCTTTCATCCCCCATTCATGCCACATGTCTTGCCCATCGCAGTCTACGAGATTTAACCGTACTTATTACATCTGGCTTCCCCCAAATATCATGTAGCTTATTGTTATGTACTCTTCTCCATTCACCTGTTTTACGTAGACATCTCGATTCACCTGTTTGTTCTCTTTGATCCAAGTATTTTCCTAAGAACTTTATTCTCAAATACTCGTAATCTTTTCTCCTCCCTTAAAGTAAGAGTACGTGTTTTGAACCATATAATAAGCTAGGAGAATGACAGTTTTATATATATTTTCAGTTTAAATACAACATTTTATATAAGTTTGGACGGAAAAAGTCTCTGTAAAGCATAATAGCATGCATTTCGACAACTGAGTCAACGTTTAATTTTTGTAACTGTTAATTTTAAACTTATTAACTGCATAAAATGACGACTGGGGGAATTAACTAGGAAATATAGTAATAAAAACAGTAGCCTTTACAGATGACCAGATTTTAATAGCAAAAACAGACGACGAACTACAAAGAATGCTATATAAACTAAATGAAATATAAAAAAAACACAACAAGAAAATATCATCAGAAAAATAAAAAACAGTGGCCTTCAAGGGCGCTCATCCAGTTCGGAAAAAAAATAATATTAGAAAATAAACCAATGGAACAAGTGGTAAGATATAACTTCCTAGGTTGCGAAATATCATACACAGCGGAAACAGATATAAATAAATAACAAACTAAATAAGTTTAATTATATAACAGGAACACTAAAAAGAACTTTGAAAAATAAAGCCAGGAAAGACTCTATAATGAAATTATACAAGACAATGGCAGTTCCTATTATTACTTATGGATCCGAAACATGGACATTGATAACACAACAATCAGCCAGAATACAAGCTGCTGAAATGGAATTCCTCAGACCAATAGCAGGATATCAAAGAACAGACAAAAAATATAACACAGAAATAAGACAACTAAAAATAGAGGAATTAAACACAACAATAGTGAAATACAGAACAAACTGGAAAGAACACTTGGCAAGAATGACTGAGAATAGAATACCAAAAGCAGCATACAGCTATTCACCACGAGGAAGAAGAAGTTAGGGAAGACCAAAGAAAAGATGGAAACAGCAGCAATTTGGAGCTGGAACAGGCTAGTAAATAAGCCTAAACCGTGATGAAGAAGAAGAAGACTAACTGCATCAAGAGAATATTTATAAAATGTGTCCTCCCTATAGTTAATTGAGTCAACGTTTATTGTCATTTGCTGTTTGTCAATCGGGTTTATAATTATTGTTTCTATGTATTTTAATGCAGTTATTTCTTCAAAATTACCCTCATTTGTCATTAACTATCCATTTCCATTATATAATTAATTCTTATGTGTGACCATATATTTACTTTTATTTATGATTACTTCCAGCCTCAAATGTTTTGTTTTACTAAATACAATATGCGTGTTGACCTTTCGGATCTGTTAGCTATCGCCTAATAATACCACATCACTAGCATATACCAACAGCTTATTCCTCTCGTACGCAAAAACCGTTCTATGATTTTCACCCAGACCAGATGATATCCAAATTTCAGTCTGCGCTCTTAAGTGATTTAATGTCGACGATGATACTATGCCAGCGTTTATCTGTTAATACATTACCTGATTTCACTATTCATCATCCGGAGACATCTTATGCTGGAATATTGTGCTCTTAACAATAATATTCTTTTATGTGGGAAAGGTGAGTAATCTAACCTTATTGTCTTTACTTTTTTATGAAGACTGAACTTGCCTATCATTGGCCAGAATATACCTTCGCGTCCCATTAAAATCCCCTAAGACAATTTCATAAGAAATCGTGAAAGTCTATTAATATGCATTCTAATTTATTCATAAAACCCAACCTTGATCCTGTCATCCTTATCTTCTGTGGGACCATATACATTTATGATTACAAAATCATGTCATTTACCTTTCAGAATTATGTATGATGTCCTATCACTGACAAACTTAACATCTCTGATAGCTGAGATCATCCTTCGGACTATAAACCTGTTCCGAATTCCGGTTTCACTGCACCCTGTAGCATAATGTAAAGCTTCTTGATTCCTGAATACCTTCTCCTGGCCATATAACTTCCTGCAAAGCTTCTTGTTGGTTACGCCATTCTTGGTTTTCTACGAATATCTCTTTCGGCTAGGATTTTTAGGTCGTCGTTGTTGCATCCTCATTTGGTGCTCAAACCATTTTAATTTTCTATTTTTGCAGATAGTGGGTTCTGTCGTGCTTACAGAAATGGTGACCATGATCGAAAGTTCAATTTCATAAATTTCGGGGTTGCCAACCTATAAATAACTGTACTGTAATATCACAAATTACCTACCTAGGACGGGAAGTAAAATCACTGCCCTTTATGTATACTACGTACAATGTATACAAAAATATATCCAAATTATAGCGTTTATATACATTATACGAAACAAATCACTGCAGCTTAGGTGAACTGAACTTTATTTGAAACCACATAAAACAATAAATTCGTACTTGCCGCAATTTTATATTTCAATGGTGTCACGATCTGCTATAGTCTCAACTAAATTATTTTCGGCATTTAGCGGATATACATTGGCCAGACTGCTAACGTCAGTCAGTTGTTTATAATGAACGCAAATATTTCCAATAAAGATGTTATTATTTTACTATTATTCATTATTTTGAAAACACCATCGTGCAAAACATAATGTACAACACACGTTTGTGAAGTGTTTTACAGAATATCGGAAATTAAGAACCTCGCTATCACTCGGTTTTTAATCGTTTCCTCGCTTCTGTGAAAACAACTTCCCAACCTCGCATTGTAATATACTATTTAAATTCTCTCTCAATCTCCTCTGCTTCCAGCCGTCTCCTAATTTCTTCAATCTCGATTATTTGCAATCTTGACACTTCTTCACTTCTCCTCACATTTTTTTTTCAAGGCTTAAAACCCCAGAGTATGGGATCTTTCGGAAGTGGATCATGTGTTGTAGATTTACAGGACTTAAAAAGCCTCAAGCCCTGAAATAAGAGGAATTTGAGGATAATTTGCCGGCCCTTTCATCTCCAGGTTTGAATTGCAACGCTAATGACTTGAGATATTAAAAATCGTCGTTCAATATATTTTTTTTTATTTACGAATTTTCCACAATACAGTGTTTCTCTTTCAACCCAAAGTGATTTGTCGCCAGAGGTTCGTGTCTAAAGCATATTATTTCCTCAAATCTCTTGCTTCCATACTTATCTTCACTCCATCCATCCATCGCTCTCTAGGCCTGCCTCTTTCACTTCTTCCATTAGCTTTCCAAGTAAGGATCTTCTTTATATTCTCTCTTCTTCCATTCTTATGAGGTGTCCATACCATTTCAAACGTTTTTCTTCTATTTTTCCTAATATATTTTTTTCAACTTGCATAATTTTCCTTATTGTGCTGTTTCTGACCTTGAAATCGTTCGATAAAATACTGAGATAAAAAGTGTATCGGGTACGAATACAGAAATATAATATAGAACGATATTAAACAGAAAGGGTAAAGAAAATTAAAGTTGAAGTAAATTCGCTTGCCTTCGAATGACTAACCTCTTCATAAACACAGAGAATTTTTATTCTACTTATTTTCCTTCATCAGCTAGAACATAAATTATTAAGTAGGCGGTAAACATAATTGACGTAGTAATTTCAGGTTAAATAGTTGCTGGAAAAGCGAGGTCATTTAGTCATAAAATGCTGTACTTAAATACGGTGTAGTTAAACGTTAATAGGAATTAGCCACTATCAATAATTGTCTTATATTATGAGAATATTAGCAGTACAGTACCCTTAATAGCGTTAGTCACATGATCACAATGATGTAAACAGGATATGAGCTCAAAGTACCACGTGACCTCGAGAATAATTAATGTGTTTAACGCTAATCGTCTGCTTGCTTGTTTCAAATTCAAAGAACAAACTTAGTTATTTGCCAGCATGCATTACAAAGTTTTCAACTAAAATATCAGGATACCAAATGATGATAATTAATGAAGATTATTACAGTAGCTGACGTCAATGTATGCTGTTCTAGTAAATTCTGAAATAATGTAGATATTGCGATTGTTTCCACGAAAATATTTTTAATTTACTTTTTCAAAACTTCAACGATTCTATTTACCAGAAAAGACGAATATATACATATCATAACAATAGAGAATACATATAAGATAAATAAACGTTTGTACTAGATTTGCCTGGCGGCGTAAGTGGTAGCGCAGTGGAATATCAATCCAGAGGTCCGGGTTCAAATCCCGTCCAGGCATTTATTTTTTTATCGTGTCAAATATATATATATATATATATATATATATGTGTGTGTGTGTATATATATGTATGTGCGTGCGTTTTAACGCTTTTAGCGGCCTCTATTTTTACACAACCAAAATCGGCGTATCAATTAAGAAAAGTAAGATCAAATTCGTTCTGTGATGGGCTGGACATGTGGCATATTTTGAGAGTTATAAGTCATTTCACTTGGAGGAATAAATGTATTTGGCCACATTTAAAAAAAAATTGTATTCTGTGGTTAGCACAACCGTGGACCATCTGGAATATATGTGTAATATCCGTATTCTTAAACATATCTGAAAAGAGAACTGCCTTCCTTATTTATTTTATTCAACTCTGTTATATTTTACATTTTAAAATGTCTAAGACAATTTAACATATTATTTCTGGAAAAATTTCGATTTCCATTGAATATTAGGATATAGAGTTACTATTTATTCGTTTCTAGCTACATGAAACTAAATTTAGGGATGATAACTAGAAGCAAGCAAAGTTTGTCACGCAATAGGACAGGTGTAATTACAATAATTAAGGTGCAAAATACAGTGTGCGTGTTTCAGTTATTACTAAAAATAATAATAATAATAATAATAATAATAATAATAATAATAACCAGGTATTTTACATTATTGCAAAAATGCTTTCGTTTGGATTATATTTGGTGTCTAATGCCTGCAAATTATTGTCAGGCTACTTCTCTGGTAGATAAGCGTTGCGGGTAACATATTTGTAATCTTCTACTTAATCATAATTTGTAGGATTTTCATCCTGCTTATTTCCAAAATCACTACTCGGAGGAAGACGTACTGGATGTGCATTCACTGTGTATCCATCTCTTAGCTGGTCTTCCTCTTGTTCTTCTCCCGTCCATTGGTCTATTTTCTTTAGCTCTTTTTGCAAGTCGGTTGTCTTCCATTCTTTCTATAAGACCCTTCCAATATTTTCGTCTATCTATAATAAATTTGGTTATGTCTTGAATATGACATTTGTTCCTAATTTCGGTATTGCGTATTTTATCAAATAATGTTTTCCCCTGAATAGTTCTTAAGATCATTTCACATGTGTTTGTTATTTGTTTATTGTAATCAAATAGGCTAAAAAATGAAATCCAAACCTAAAAAATTTCAGAAAATAATAAGTTGACAACTTGAGAGAGAGAGGAGGAGAGAATATTTTATATATTTTACATATATGAATTTAGATGTGTATGGATGTGTATGGATGTGATATATAAATATATTTTACCGTTGAACACAAATATAGGTACTAACAACTAAATATGCCAGTATTACTGCAGCATGTATTTTTTTCCGGAAACAAATTATCATTAAATTCTACCAGTCATACAAGTGTGACAACAATTGTGTAAAGAGACAGAAGTTAGATTGAGTCATTCTCAGGTCCGATCCTGACATATTGGCGTATTGGGATTTCTTGGGGAAGGGGTTCGAGCGTGGGGAGAACACTTGTAAATTCGTGGTTAGATTAAGAAAATAAACAGAGGATAAAATTAGAGCTCAATGAAGAAATTTATATTTTTAGATTTAGATTTATTTATTTAGCCTGGTGGAGTTAAGGCCATGTGGCCTTCTCTTCCACTCACCAGGACAAACATATATTACATCAGAATATAACAATCTTAATTAACTCTAATATTAAACACTAAGTAAAAATTTGATCAAAAGATAATATCTAATATATTACGATCTATAATACAACCAGTTAATATTAGTTAAAATTAAGACTAAAACTAATAATAAAATGTATACACGCAAGGCATATTAAATTGTCCCTGTCTAGTGTATATAAAAAACAAAGGAAAATAATGAGATATAGAAAACTAATTTTACGATTATATAATATTTAAAACAAAACAAATAAAAATATTTGTTATTCTTAATATTATTTTCATAAATAATTAAATATATTAATTATAGTTAACGAGAATTTAAATATGAAAATTATTTCCGATATTTACTTTGATTATACAGTAAGTATTTCCACCGCTGTGGTCTCGAGGTAGCGTTCTGCCTTGTCACGCAGCGGACCCGGGTTCGATCCCCGGTCGGGGCAGTTTTTCTAGGTGAGGTTTTTATCGGGGGTTTTCCTCACCTGTAAGACAAATGTCAGGAAAACTTTAAGGCCCAAACAGTCCCCAAAATCATATGGCCGCCATCCTTATCATTATCATCATTATTATCATTATTATCATCATCATCCTTCACCGGTGTGGAAAGCAACGGGAAGCTACAACACCTTCAATTCCCTAGTAAAGCTGCAAGCATAGCATGCAAATGCTATGATTGCAGTGAAGGACCTGCCTTCGGGCAGAATTACTATGGATGGATGGATATAGTAAGTGGTCTTACTCCAATAGTCTTTTACTGAATTTACTGTGCATGTGTATTTATGATATGTTTAGAGTGACTGTTTAACTCACGCCCCAAATGGTAGTCACTGACCAATACGTTTCAATTAATTTTGTTTTACAACCAATGACAGTCGTATTTTCACCTCGCTTTTTATTGATTTCTCTTTATCAGTTCAAACTCCACCTTTTTAATATTCTGAACAGGTCAGAGACATTATTTATCTCCAACAAATACATTGAATATAGCAAATAATGAACATATATCGTGATTTGACTGAGTTATTTACTAAAAAAATAAATGAATAACCTATAATGTTGATTATAATATACTGTTTGATGTCTTTCATCATTTCTCAACTAGGGTGATTCTTACAATATTGCGATCCTATTTGGAAGTAAATAATATGAACAAGTTGCAGTGAATATACATAACCTCACATTTCTGATTTATTTTCATACATTGCTGTTTACATTAAATATATAAATATTTTTAAAATACCGGTAACTATATGTGAATAATGATTTTTGGGTAAACAACTTAATTTTATTCGTTAAATAGTCTTAACAAATGCCACTCCCGATTACCAAATCCTCTATATAAATTCGATGATTTGGAAATTACTAGTGACATTACTTATGATTAGTGAGCAATTATGTATAATCGCTAGTCATTACAGTATTTCAGTGATTATGTATAACTGCTTATAATTATGCATAATAACTACATCAAATTCAGTAGATAATACATAATGGCTAAATATTTTTATAATGCCTAAACTCTCCTTCTCCTGAATTAGCACAACAGTCCAGGTGGGCCTTCCGCTACCTCTATGGCTCTCCTCCACTCGTCCCTGTCCCTCGACAGCTGTCTCCAAACTCCCATTTTTGCCCCATGCAGATCCCGTTACACACGGTTTCATCATCTTGATCTGGGTCGACCCTTCGATCTTGTACTCTCTGGATATCCATTAAAATTTTATTTAACTTTCCTATTAACCTCCAATCGATTCACATCCCCAGCCATCTCAACCTTGATAGTCTGAATATGTTATTTCTACTTATAGATCTACTATAGTTCATATAGTTCATGTTGTATCTGCTTCTCCACATATTTTCACATTTGACTGCACCAAAAAATTCTCCTCAGAATCTTTCTCTCAAACGTGGCTATGTGATAACAGATGTTATTTTTTAAAGTCCATGTTAACATACGTTAAAACTGGTCTCATTGAAGTTTTATAAATATGTATTTTAATATCTCTTGACCAACTCCTTTCAAAAAACGTTAAACTGAAAATATATAAAACTATTATTCTACCAGTTATATTATATGGGTGCGAAACATGGACTCTTACTTTAAGGGAGGAAAGGAGATTACAAGTATTTGAGAATAAAGTATTTAGGAACATTTTTGGACCAAAGAGAGATGAACAAACAGGTGAATGGAGAAGACTATTAAACAATGAACTACGAGGTCTTTATAGGAAGCCAGATATAATAAGAACAGTTAAGTCTCGTAGATTGCGATGGACAGGACATGTTGCACGTATGGGGAATGAAAGACGTGCATGGAAGCTTCTTGTAGGAAAGCCAGAGGGAAAACGCCCAGTTGGTAGGCCAAGAATGAGGTGGGAGAATAACATTAACTATGAATTGAGGGAAGTAGATTATACAGGGAATGATTGGAAAGCATTAGCTCAGGATAGGGATATATGGAGAGCTTATATCCACGCGGCCATGAACCTATGGGTTCGATAGTGCCAGTGAGTAAGAGTAAGTAAGTAAGTAAGTAAGTAAGTAATAGGCCTATCTCTTGAAATTATTTTTATTCTTTATTGTAAGTAAAAGTACATATTATGCAGGGTTGGCTGAGTTTATTCTTATATTATGTATCCTGAATTCCGTTCCGCCCTATGTTAGAGACTGCCAAACTATAACATCCTTAAAAAACAAACTAAAGAATTTTTAATAACAAGCTAACTTATACACCCCATTGATAGAATCATTTATGAAAATGATACTAAAATTAACAAATATTTTGATTTGTTTACATATTGTATAGGCCTAACCGTAAATTTAGTTTTCAATATCTCATTATTTTTCTTTCTTTTTATATAGACCCCTATATTAGACAGGGACGATCTACCAACAATTTAATTTATCTTGCTAGAATACATTTTATTATTAGTTTTAGTCTTAATCTTAACTATCATTAAGTGGTTGTATTATAGATAATATAATATATATTATCTTATTGATCAAAACATCATTTAGTATTTAATATTAGAGTTGTTTTTTAATGTTATATTCTTATGTAATATATGTTTGTCTTGGTGAGTAGAAGAGAAGCCCACATGGCTTTAACTCCACCAGGCTAAATTAATAAATAAACATAAAATAAATAAATAAATTTCGGCTGTTACACTTCTTTATGTGCGTGTCGTTTTAAGTTTATCTTATGCAAGTGCATCGTGAACTTTGGAATTACTACTTCGCTGATCTCTCGGCGAAAATATCTAGTTAGCTCACTCTGTAAAACCTCATGAATTGTTTTGAATTGCTTCTCTAACATGTTCTTCTCGCCCGGTATTTTTCATTTGTGCCACGCTGTTATTGTATCATCCGCTACTGTGATTAACACATATGAAAGTGAATTCAGTATCCGGCTGGTAGGACAAGGGACTTCTAGATTTATCGCGCCACGAAGTTGATTGCTGGTGAGGACACTGTTGTCCAAATCTTCTCTGCATTGTCACTAAAACTTGTGTTAAATAACTGAACTTATTTTGAACTTTGAACACCATTATATACCGATATCAACAATAACATCAACGACCCTCCAATGACGCTAACATAAAATCTGTAAATTTAGCTGTTGTTACCTTGGCAATGAAGCCATTAGCGTTCTTGCTCTCCAATATTTCTCTATGGTGGATCCAACAGGTAATACTTCACAAGTTTGTAGATGTTCTTCATTCATTCCTTCATCTTTGTTGCATAGAGGACAATTTGGATTCGTGTAAATTCCTATTTTATACAAGTGTTTGGCCAAATAATCATGTTCTGTAAGCAGTCTGAATTTTGCTACTGTAGTTTTACGTGGAATTTCTGGAATAATACCTAGTTAATATAAAGTTAGCTGTAAATTTCATTTTCACACTTACATTATTAAATTAAACAATTTTTTATTTATTTTTTGTCCCCGTTTACCGCCATGGTCTCGACGTTTGTGCTGCCTTAGCACGCAATGGACCCAGATTCGATCCCCGGTCGGGACAGGTTTCCTGGGTGAGGTTTTTTCGGAGTTTTTCCTCATCTGTAAGACAAATGCCAGGAGATTTTATAGTCCTGATGTTCCCCGAACATCATCTGGCCATCATTATCGTATTCATCTCATTAGATTAAGTTTAGGATTGAGGCCTCTCTTGGTGCATAATTACCGTCATCATCATTATCACCCATCATATAATTGGGGTATTATTGTGGCAGCGTATTCCCACCTTCCAGGCACCCCAACCTCACAAGTGGGTTACAATATGCCAATGCCAGAATAGAATACCAAAAAGTCGATATATATATATATATATATATATATATAACATATTATGAAGCGTTTTTTACAGCTAAAGGCCTATATGAATGAATAATATTTTAAGAATATTTTATACATGAAATCATTCATTAATATAATTGCATGCTTCTAATTTGTATGTTGAGTCCTACCAATACAATAAATAGGGACAACATATTACAGATCACAAAATTATATATTAAAAATATAAAAAGTGACTATAATTCTTAAAGAGACTATTTATTTTTTATACTTAAACTGTTTTTCATTCATTCTTATATATATAGTCCACCGCTGTGGTCTCTAGGTAGCGTGCTGCCTTGTCCACGCAGTGGGCCCGGTTCTATTCCCGCGTCGGGACCAGGCGCTGGGTGAGGTTTTTTTCCGAGATTTTTCCCAACCTATAAGACAAATGTCAGGAAGATCATCCGGCCATCATTATCATCATCGTCCTTCACGGTGTGGAAAGCAACGGGAAGCTACCACACCTATAATTCCCTAGTAAAGCTGCAAAGCATAGCATGAAAATGCTATGATTGCGGTGAAAGACCTGCCCTCGGGCAGAATTAGTATGTATGTAGGCCTATATATATACATATATATATACACATATATATATATATATATATACACACATATATATGTTATAATTAAATCTTTTAACATTGAGCAATGCAAGCTTAATATGGTATGATAAGAAAAATAAATGCCTGGACTGGAGGGTTCGAACCCGGATCTCTGAGTCTGTACCTCAGCGTGATATCCATTACACTACCAGGCGAATCCAATTCAAACACTTATTTTTCTTATATATGTATTATACTCTCCATTATTACTAGATGTCGCGAGAAACACTGTCTTCACTGCCATCTAGTAGCTGACTATATCAAGTAAGCAAATTTAAGAGAATATTTATTTACTTTATAGCAGTGACGCTTTATCGATGTATAATTAAATCTTTTAACATTGAGCAATGCAAGCTTAATATGGTATGATAAGAAAAATAATGCCTGGACGGATCGACCCGGATCTCTGAGTATGTACCTCAGCGTGAATCCATACACTACCAGGCGGATCCAATTCAAACACTTATTTTTCTTATCTATGTATTATACTCTCCATATTGCTAGATGTCGCGAAGTGGTAAGAAGGGAGAGGAGAAGAACAGAAGAGAAAAAGAGGGGGGGAAGGGGAGGGACGGGGAGGGGAAGGAAGCCGGAGGGACAAACGCAGAGAGCCGGGTCGAATCCCGTCCAGGCATTGTTTTTCTTATCCTACCACAGATTATATTACACATATAGATATGAGGCATAGAGAGAGCAAGAGAGGAGAGAGAGAGAGGCAAGAGAGAGAGAGAGACACAGAGAAGAGACAGAGAGAAGACAAAGAGGGAGAGAGAAAAAGAGAGTGAGAAAATGAGAGAGGGAGAGAGAGAGAGACAGAGAGAGAAAAGATGAGAGAGACACAGAGAGAGAGAGAGACAGAGAGAGAGAGAGGAGAGAGACAAACAGAGAGAGAGGACAAAGAGAGAGAGAGGACAGAGAGAGCGAGGAGGAACAAGAGAGAGAGAACACACAGAGAGAGACAACGAGCGAGAGAGACACCCAGAGAGAGACAAAGAGAGAGTGACACACCGAGAGGACACCAGAGAAGACACACAGAGAGAGACACACAGAGAGAGACACAGCGAGAGAGAGACAGAGAGAAGACACAGAGGAGACACAGAGAGAGAGAGACAGAGAGGGGAACCAGAGAGAGGACACAGGAGAGAGACACAGAAGAGAGTAAAGAGAGAGAGAGACAGAGGAGAGAGAACAGAGAGATAGACACAAGGAGAGACAGTAGAGAGGACACAGAGAGGGACACACACAGGGAGAGGAGACAGAGAGAGACACGAGAGAGAACAGAGGGAGAGAGAACCAGCGAGAGACACGCAGAGAGAGAGACACAGAGAGAGAGATAACAGAGAGGTCGAGACCAAGAGAGAGAAGGAGACAGAAGAGCGACACAGGGAGAGCGACACAGAGAGAGACACAGAGAGAGGACCATGAGAGAGACACAGGGAGAGAACCAGAGAAGAGACATAGAGGAGAACACAGAGAATAGACACGATAAGAGACACAGAGAGAGAGACCCAGAGAGAGAGACAAAGAGAGAGAGAACAGGGGAGAGACAGAGCGATAGACACAAGAGAGGACAGACAGAGAACACCTGAGAGAGACAGAGATGAACAAGAGAGAGACAGACAGAGAGACACAGCGAGATACAAAGGTGAGAGACAGAGAGAGATACACATAGGATATAACATAAGAGACCACATAGATTACACATATATATACACCATATATATTACACATATATATACACAAATATATATAATACATATATATAAACATTATATTACACACACTAGACACAGATATGTAAACACATATATATATACATAGATATTATATAATATATATATATTGTTCTAATATTTTCATTTAATTAATTTTAAATGCATGAGCTTACGTACATTTCGTTCCTTAATGCGAGTTTTATGGGACGATGCGATTTGTAAAAATGCTATAGAATAAAAATTGCGTAAATAAAAAAAAACTATTTTAAAAAATACATTTCTCAATACTGCAGGTTTTTTTGTTGATAGTAAGTAACAGTAATGTGCTCCCAATACAAGCCTTGGGGAAATTAAAAAAGAATAAGGCTTCCATATTTGTAGACAATCGACATGAGATGTCATCCTTACGTGACTGCTGCATTATCTCAGAGTATAGATTAGTTCTAGTACACATTTCTGTTAGAGGCTGAGTTAAACCATGGTTTATGCCAGTTTAAAAATTCTGACTCCATCGGGAAACAAGCCCATGACCTTCCGGTTTGTAGCGCTCTGCTTTAACCAAATATAAAAAAAAATGCTATTAAATAGTATTTTAAAAATAAATGAACTAAATATGCTGTCTAGACGAACTTTTTTTTGGAAAATCAGAACCTATTTTTTAGCTACTGTACTACCTAAATAAATTGTTGGAAAGATATATTATTTTCCAAGGCTATAGTCTTGTTGTTTTGTCAAAAAAAGTAAAACTTTTGGAAAAAATTCATAGATTCAATCTATAGGATATGTTACAATACTTCTTAAGAAAAAATGAAATCTTGATTAATTTTCATAAATATGTGTAGTATACTACCTAAATAAAGTTTTGGAAAGATAAAATAAATAGTCTATTATAGAATAAACATTTTAAAATAAGAAAAATATATCTAATCGATGTTTTGTAAATATATCAAATAATATAATATTAACGAAATAGAAATATAAAAATAATACGCCTAGAATCTGCATGTAGTTTCGTAAGATATAAAATCCACTATCTATAGCAGTACAAAAGTAGCCTATTAGTTCTAGATGAGGCATATGTTGGAGAGAATATATCAGTATAATCTATGTATCCAGGCAATAAATTACTATGCAGTTGTGTATAAAAAGCAATACTGTACATGGGGCAACATGACCACGTAAGTGTACAATCTTTCCGACAGCAGAGGTAGGAACCATGTTTTGGGTACGGATGGACGCAGTAAATCACCAAAGGAAGAGCATGCATTTGTCAGCACAAACACAAGTGTTGTGAATGTATCCACAATCCACTAATGAGTACCTAAGTTGTGCCACATGGCGTGCCCCGGGCCACACAAACAGAGAAATGCTATCGTGTCAGGGTCTTGAGAACACGAGGGAAGCAGACAATTTCAATGTTCTGTTTCTGAAGCTTGTAATGCGTCTCTCTATAATACATTAGACTTTCCAAGGGTCAATCGAATATCTAGTTACTATATACAGTGTTTTAGTGGAAGTAAAGTTACTATATCTAAAGAAATAATAAAAATAACTTATCAACAGTAATCTAACAAGAAGTTGTGTTTTTCTGTAAAAAATCACGAGCGAAAAAGTCGCGAGTGTTTTGTCTAATGAAAACTCATTATACTAAAGCATTTGATAGTGTAAGTAGAAATAAATTATGGAACATACTAGAAATGAAAGGAATTCCTCAACACCTTATAAGAGCCATTCAGAGTTTATATATGGAAACAAATTTTAAAATAGACTGCATGGATAAAATTAGTAGACAAAACATAGAAATAAACCAGGGAGTAAGACAAGGGTGTCCATTGTCACCGGCATAAATGAATGGCAAGAACAAATTAATATAAATAGTGTATTGACAACTCTGCTTTTTGCAGACGACCAAGTAATAATGACAGCATCAGAAAATGCTCTGCAACAATTCCTTTATACATTAAGTAATATCTCTCTAAAATACAATTTAAGAATATCTACATCTGAAACAAAAATATTAGTTCTGAAAGGAACATGTGCAATAAGAACAAAAATAATGATAAACAATGTAATTATAGACCAAGTTCAGAATTTTAATTATTTGGGTTATCATTTAGGCAATGACAGAAATTTAGATAAACACACTAAGATACAACGATTCAATTATCTATGTTGCACAATTAAACGCACTTTATTGAATAAGACTAGAAAAGAAACTATTTTGAAGTTTTACAAAGTATTGGCAGTTCCATGTCTTATCTATGGATGTGAAACCTGGTCATTAACAAAGGCAGATAGTAAACAAATAGAGGCTGCTGAAATGAAGATTTTGAGAGCAATAGCAGGATACCAAAGGACCGATAAAAAGAAAAACGAAGATATAAGAACAGAACTTAATATATTTAATCTCTGTGAAAGAATAACATATTACAAAATGCTTATCTTCAGCACGTATTACGAATGAATGAACAGCGCATACCAAGAAGAATGTATAATTATAAACCAAAAGGGAGAACAATGTTGGGAAGACCATTGAAGAGATAGCAGGACCAATTCGACCTATAATGAGATCGGAACAGGCCATTGGGCCTAATCCTTATTGTTGATGATGATGATGATGAAAACTCAACCTCACGGATTTGCAGTGATTATTTAGCGAATAATATAACATCAGAAGCTAAAAATAATTATAATGTTTAATATTTACCACCGACTGTATAGTTATAAATAGCATATCTTTGGGCTTGGGAAAATCAATAACAGATGATTGTATGAGAAATAACTATTAACAATAGCGCAGATTCATTATACAACATTTGATAAATTTTTAGAGCAACAGAACTAACCTTTTTTGGTAATTTTTGAAGTTGTTTTCTATTGGCATTTCTTGCTGTACCATATCGATCGTACATTGTTGAATTGATATCCTTGTCAAATAAGTTAATTTGAGGAGATATCTCTCATTACGAACAGTGTTGACGCCTCAGGTTGGCTGCCTTGAGTGGTTGGCGGGAGTTGTCAATGTTGGCCAACCTGAGTCCTCTCGTGGTTTGAACCGCGTGGCGTACGCACTCTTCCTTGTGCTTGTGGAGCTCCTAGCGAGCGGTCGTGTGTGTGTGTGTCTCGTAGATGGCGGACGTGTTTAGTGGTGCGCCTCTGCACATAGTGTTTAAGCATCTACACGAGCACATAAATAACTGTGAGTGATAAATTAAGGCTGAAATCAATAGCCACACATTATAAGCATTATTAAGTGAATTAGAAGAGTGACGCTCTGTGTAAGTACTTTGTGAGAGAACTGAAAGCGACGAGAGCACGTGGTAAACTTACTGAACAAGACTTGAGCACGTGCAACCTTAATGTATTATTACTTGTTTAAATATAGTCTTATCTTCATATGTGTAATTATTTGTGTCACAGCATTTCCTAAAATACAGTCCACTTTCCAGAGAGAAGAACTTTATCGCTATTTACAGGTTAGAAATAAAGCTCAGTGAACAATTACCTGTATGTGTAGTAGGTATTTATTATTATTCTGCTACATATTTTTGGTCCTCCGGGCCGGATATAACAGTCGCCTTGTGAAAAATCGTGATATTGTGACACAAAAAGTATTACTTACGTGAAGAACTATATTAAACAAAGAAACAGTGAAAGCGTTACCACGTGGTGTTTCGGTTATCAACTAGTGGACCGCGACCCCCTCGCAGATCTTCGAGTGAGCTATCCTTTGATATCAACGGTGCTGTGACCTTCTAGCAGCGTGGTGTCCCATTCTAGAGTACCACAGATGTCTGGTCTATTGGAAATCCTAGTAGAGACCTAAAGATAAGTACTACTGCATGCTTGTATCTCCTATCTTAGAGCTGATATCCTACCTCATTCAGTATTGAGTCGAGCTGACATGATATTTCAAATTTCCATATTATTTGTGTGATTTATATATATATTTTAATTATTTTATAAAATATTTTGTGTTATAGTGTTCGGTAATTTGTTATTTATCAAAATGTCATTTGAAAGTGAGGCAAAGGCTATCCAAAAGCGAGGCATTCTTAAAAGAAGCCTTACTAATTTGGAAAATTATATCAATAGTGAAACCATTTCCCTAAACACCCTAGTAGCTAGACAA
Source organism: Diploptera punctata (assembly GCA_030220185.1). Classification (NCBI taxonomy): domain Eukaryota; kingdom Metazoa; phylum Arthropoda; class Insecta; order Blattodea; family Blaberidae; genus Diploptera; species Diploptera punctata. The sequence continues at coordinate 82,061 of JASPKZ010000165.1, read as the reverse complement.
AGTAAGCTAGGAGATATTTGGGAACAGTTTGAGGCAGTTAGGAATTTCTTAGAGCTTGAAGTAGATTCAAAGCCAGGTCAGGATCATGCAAGGGATCATGAGGATTTTGAAAATGAATATTATGAGTTGTGTGGCAAGGTGCAGGATTTAATAGAAAGTCTTCAAAAACCTACAGATAGTCATGGTTTTGATGAGTCACGTGCATCTAGTAGATCGAGTTGTAGTTTTAAGTTACCGGCTATTCAGATTCCCCATTTCCAAGGAGAATTGACTGAATACCTCTCATTTAAGAATACCTTTGAGTCCCTGGTGATTAACAATACCAACTTAGATAATGTTCAAAGGCTTCATTATTTATTATCGTCACTTGAAGGCGAACCTAGGCAATTACTCAGTAATTTAGCGATAACTGAAGGCAATTTTGGTACCGCCTGGAAGTTAATTCAGCAAAGGTACGACAACAGACGCATGATATTGTCTCAGCATGTTAAGTGCTTACTCAGCTTACCTTCTTGTAGTACAGGTACTGCTGCAGAGTATAGGAAAGTACTTAACCAAGTAAAAGGCAATATTAATGCCATAGAGAATCTTCGGAGTGATGTTCTGTTATCAGATATAATGTTGCAGGAAATTATATCGAGTAAAATGAAAGGTATTCATAGGTCAGAGTGGGAAGCTAAACACGGTGCTACGGATATCCCTAGCTTAGTCGAGTTTATGGAATTTTTGGAGAGAAAGACTCAAACGTTGGAGCTCAGTGAATGTAAAAACATTGTAGTGAATGAGAAACTAGATGTAAAGCCTAAAGTCAAATCTTTCCATATTGCTAATGACAGCAAATCGAGATATTGCCATAATTGCAAATCAAATAAACATAATTTAACAGATTGTGAGGAATTCAACCAATTAACTGTAGACGATAGAGTACATTTAGTTGGTCAGATTAGATTATGTTATAATTGCTTTTCGAGGGGGCATACAGCGAGATTTTGTAAAGAGAAACCTTGTTCCAAATGTCAACGCAAACACAATACTTTAATACATTTTGAAAGAAAGCCTAATGTTGAGCATCCAGCTATTGTGTCTCCCACTGCTATGAAGATAACCTCCGGGCTAGGCTCAAACGTACTTCTTAGTACGGCCTGTGTTAATGTGAAAGATAAAGTAGGGCGGTTAGTTAAGGTTAGAGCGTTACTGGACTCTGCCAGCCAGTTATCTTTTATGACTACAAATCTGTTGAGCAAGTTGGGTCTTGCAACCCAATCGTGCAAACTTCCTATTGTGGGTATTGGAGACTCAGATGTCTCTCCAGTCAGTCTTACTTGTAAGGTGCAATTGTTGTCCAGAGTGTCTAACTATAGGTTGAACTTGAATTGTGCTGTCGTAGAGAATATCACATCTCAATGTCCTGCCACCGAGATTGATCATTCAAACTGGAATATTCCATCTAACATTGTGTTGAGTGATCCAAACTTTAATAAACCTGCTACGATTGAACTTCTTCTCGGCGCAGACGTGTACCATGATATTGTTTGTTCTGAGACTTTGAGAAGGAAGGGATACCCCACGTTGATCAAAACAGAGTTTGGTTACATATTTTCAGGTGCCTTTCCTGAACTTTGTATTAAGAAAAGAGTAGATCATCGTTCGGTAAATTTTGTGAAACTTGATTCTCTGGATAAAAAACTGGAAAGGTTCTGGCAGCTAGACGAACTGCAAAACCCTGTTCTTAGTCCAGAAGAGAAAGCGTGTGAACAACATTTCGTTGAAAACATCCAAAGAGATGAATCTGGTCGTTTTATTGTGAAGTTACCTATACGGCTTGATGTTCCTTCGGTCGCTGAATCTAAGCACACTGCTATTAAGAGATTTAAGCACATTGAGAGTAAGCTTGATAAACATTATCAATTAAAGGAACACTATGTCGGATTTATGAGAGAATACAGCGATCTGGGACACATGGAGCTTGCACCTCCCGTAGAAGGAAACAAGAGTAAGTTCTACTTACCGCATCATTGCGTAATTAAAGAGTCTAGTACAACGACCAAATTACGAGTTGTTTTCGATGGAAGTTGCGAATCTTCTAATGGAGTTTCCTTGAATGCTACGCTCATGGTTGGACCGTCTATACAACCAGAACTGTTGTCTACTGTCATGAGGTTTCGTACTTATCAGGTTGCGCTATCTGCCGACATAGCTAAAATGTATCGTTGCATATTGGTGCACCCCGACGACAGGGACTTGCAACGCATCGTCTGGCGTGAGTCACCTGATGAGGCTTTAAGGTAGTATCGTCTTACTACCGTGACCTATGGCACTGCTCCAGCGTCGTTTCTAGCAACAAGATGTTTGCTTGAATTATCTAAGCAATGTAAGGAATCACATCCTATCGCTTCTGATGCCATACAGTCTTGTTTTTATATGGACGATTTCATTTGTGGTTCGGATACCGTGGAAAGTGCACAAGAATTACAAGGTAAAGTGTCTTCTGTGCTAGATAGTGCCCAATTTCATTTAAGAAAATGGAAGTCAAATTGTCCAGACGCTCTTGTTAATGTTCCAGAAGAAGACAGAGAAACTCTAACCCCTTGTAATCTTACTAAGGAGGAAGCAGTCAAAACTTTAGGTATCATTTGGCATCCCTCTTCTGATGAATTCCAAATTCAGATCAAGATCAATCCAGATCAAGGAAGGATCACCAACAGAAACATTCTTTCCACTGTAGCTTCAATATTTGATCCTCTTGGTCTCTTAGGGTGTGTGGTAGTGAAGTGTAAACTCATCATCCAAGCTCTTTGGCAGTTAAAGTTAGAATGGGATGAGCTATTGGAACAATCTTCTTCTATAGTGCAACGTTGGTTGGAAATCTGTAATGAGTTGTGTGTGTTAAATAATATTCGTGTTCCTAGAAATGTAATGACCTATGTTAATGCAAAATGTGTGGAAATACATGGCTTCTGTGATGCTTCAGAATCTGCATACGGTGCCTGTATTTATATTCGTAATGTATCGCAAAACAATCAAGTATCAGTGCATTTGTTGTGTTCTAAGTCCAGAGTTGCACCATTGAAGCAACAGACTATTGCTCGTTTGGAACTCTGCGCCGCATTGTTACTTGCTAATTTGATGTCCAAGGTCATTGAGTCTTTAAAACTTCCTGAGTATAGAGTAGAGCAAAGTCTTCCCTTTGTTAAGGTAGGTTTGGACTACGGGGGTCCAATTGTAATAAAGGGAGACAACCCCAGATCCAAGGTGAAATTCAAGGCTTACATAGCACTTTTTGTATGTTTAGTAACTAAGGCTATCCATTTAGAAGTTGTCAGGAGCCTTACTACTAAGGACTTTATTGCTGCCCTCTATAGATTTGTTGCCCGCAGAGGACGCCCTTGTCTCATATTGAGTGATAATGGTTCAAATTTTGTGGGTGCCAATAACGAGTTATTGAATTTTGTCAAGAATCATGCGAATGCTATTACCGAGAACATAGCAAATATGAATATTGAATGGAGATTTATTCCTCCTTCTAGTCCCCATTTTGGTGGACTTTGGGAGGCAGGAATAAAATCGGTTAAATCCCTTATGAAAAGGACTATAGGCAAAACTATTCTTAGTTTTGAAGAATTGTGTACTTTGTTGTGTCAGATCGAGTCTGTACTAAATTCTAGACCTATCTGCACGCCCAGTGAATCCCATGAAGAAATGTACCTAACTCCCAGTCACTTCCTGGTCGGTAGACTATTAACTAGCACTATCCCTCCCGATATAGCGAACTGTCCCCTTTCCTACGATACAAGGTGGAAGGTAGTTCAGGCTCTCTACAGGTCTTTCTGGCAACAGTGGTCCAGACAATACCTGCAGTCGCTTCAGCAAAGGAGGAAATGGCTGTCTGCCGGAAGATGGTGCCCAGCTGTCGGTGATCTTGTGATCCTTCGGGACGACAACTTACCACCTCTAGTATGGAAGACTGGTGTGATCCAACAGCTTTACCCTGGGATCGATGGTGTGGTGCGAGTGGTCACCCTTAAGACTAAAACTGGATTATTTCGACGAGCAATTGTGAAACTTGTTCCCTTACCCAGTTGTGTTGAGAGATTCACCGATGTGTTAAATCGTGAGATCTCTCGAAGGGGGGAGCATGTTGACGCCTCAGGTTGGCTGCCTTGAGTGGTTGGCGGGAGTTGTCAATGTTGGCCAACCTGAGTCCTCTCGTGGTTTGAACCGCGTGGCGTACGCACTTTTTCGTGTGCTTGTGGAGCTCCTAGCGAGCGGTCGTGTGTGTGTGTGTGTCTCGTAGATGGCGGACGTGTTTAGTGGTGCGCCTCTGCACATAGTGTTTAAGCATCTACACGAGCACATAAATAACTGTGAGTGATAAATTAAGGCTGAAATCAATAGCCACACATTATAAGTATTATTAAGTGAATTAGAAGAGTGACGCTCTGTGTAAGTACTTTGTGAGAGAACTGAAAGCGACGAGAGCACGTGGTAAACTTACTGAACAAGACTTGAGCACGTGCAACCTTAATATATTATTACTTGTTTAAATATAGTCTTATCTTCATATGATTAATTATTTGTGTCACAGCATTTCCTAAAATACAGTCCACTTTCCAGAGAGAAGAACTTTATCGCTATTTACAGGTTAGAAATAAAGCTCAGTGAACAATTACCTGTATGTGTAGTAGGTATTTATTATTATTCTGCTACAAACAGTAAGAGGCAAAATTATCAACACGAAGAGGCAAGATTATCAACAGCAAGACACAAAATTATCGGTTTATGTGTTAAATACTCAGTAAAATATATTTCGTACACAGCCTCGTGTATTATCACTGGAAATCGTCTTCGTCGAAATATAAAAGGGAACTTTCGAAAATATAATATTTTGTTGTGAAAATACCAGATTGTAGTTTGAATATTATATGAGATATTTTAGCTAATAAAAGCTAACTAAATTGAATGAAATAGCAAAGAAATTCAATATGACAATCTTTGAAAGTAAATCGAAAGTAAAGACATTCAAAGAGGAAGACCATGTGAGATGTAAAATAGGCTTTAATAACATTATAATACAACAGGTGAACAATTTAAATTACTTGGGATGAAACGTATCATACTGCCAGAAGGAAGATGTTAATATCATCATCATCATCATCATCATCATCATCATCATCATAGTACATTCACGAATTTAGGCCATTTGTTGACCTGTTTCGGCCTCGAGAGAAACACCATCCAAAAGTCTTTTGAGTGGACGTCCTGGTCTTCTTCTTCCTGTAGGTTGATAGATATTAATATTAAACTAAATACATTTTATAGAATGGATGGTACTATAAATCGGACACTGGGGGAAACAAATTGAGGAGAGCACAATTAAAATTTTACAAAATTACGGCGGTGCCTGCCTTAACATATGCAAGTGGGAATTGGGCTTTTCACCGTTCAGACAGAAGAAAAAATAGAAACTGCAGAAATAGCAGGCGTGACAATTTCGGACAGAAAAAGAAATGAAGATATTAGAAAATACTTAAATATTTTTAATTTAACAAGTATAATTAACAATATTGCAAACGACTGGCATGAATATGTTAAAAGAATGCCTACAGATAGAATCCCTCAGCTGTTATTAAAGTACAAACCAATAGGGAGTGTTGGACGCCCATTTAAAATATGAGAAGATTCATTATATCCCACTTGATGTGAAAACAGGTAAAAGGGCCTAATTTGATGATGTAGAAGTAGTAGTAAATAAAAGCAAACTCCCAATGTCATGTGTTCTGAACCAGATCATCGTAGTTGCACCAAATCTAGGATAAAACGTGTGTTAAATGAACGTTTAAAACCTTACTTACTCACTGGCACTATCGAACCCGTAGGTTCATGGCCGCGAGGACATAAGCTCTCCATACATCCCCATTCTGAGCTAATGCTTTCCAATCATTCCCTGTATAATCTACTTCCCTCAAATCATAGTTAATATTATTCTCCCACCTCATTCTTGGTCTACCAACTGGACGTTTTCCCTCTTCTTTTCCTACAAGAAGCTTCCATGCACGTCTCATTTCCTATACGTGCCATATGTCCTGCCCATCGCAGTCTACGAGACTTAACTGTTCTTATTACTGTATATCTGGCTTCCTATAAAGACCATGTAGTTCATCGTCATGTAGTCTTCTCCATTCACCTGTCTGTGTATCTCTCTTTGGTCCAAAAATTTTCCTAAGAACTTTATCCTCAAATACTCATTATCTCCTTTCCTCCCTTAGAGTAAGACTCCATGTATCGCATCCATATAGGCCTAATATAACTGGTAGAATATTAGTTTTTTTTATATATTTTCAGTTTAACGTTTTTTGAAAGGAGTTGGGACATCAAAAGTCTCTGTAATGCATAATAGCACGCATTTCCAGAATTGAGCCTATGTTTAAATTCTTTGTGCATATCATTCCTATTTGTGATTATTATTCCTAGGTATTTGACTCAGGCACTTCCTCAAAAGTTCCCTCATTTGTCATTAGCTGTCCATTTACATTACTTACTTACTTACTTAATACAGACTTTCCACTTTACAGCAGTTCGCCCTGAATTCCTGCTTTCCAGAGATTCCTATCTTCCCATTGTCCTTCTTCCATACCCATCTTCACCATGGAATCATACATTCCCTCATACCGTGTTCTTCTACTTCTCCACCTCTTCCTTCTGCCTGGTACCATCCAATTCAAAGCCCGTTTAGGGCACTGTTCCTGCGACATCCGTTGATATGTCCATACCTCTGTAAAGCTCTCTTTGTTATCCTATCGATAACAGTTTCTTGTACATCCATTTCTTGTCTGATATATGTATTTCTAATATGTTGTAGTCTGGGTATTCTCATACTTCTCCGTAATCCATCCATTTCTGTCGCCAAGATTCTTTTCTGCATCCTTTCATTTTATTGTCCAGCTTTCTAATCTATATGTAAGTATACTTTCTATTATTGTCTGTATAATCTCTTTTTTTTTCTGGTCAAAACCTAAAGATACAAATTACCTTTCTCGGTTTAAGAGTTCAAGTATGTGATTTTTTGGAATATGAATAGAGAACACCTCTGACTGCATTTATAGCGTCGTTTTGCTGTGACGCTGAGGCAGCATTAAGCATGGAACGGGAGATGTCTCTGTGCGGAGAGAAAATCTCGAACTTCAGACACTGAATAGAATGGACATTACGCATAAACTATGCACTGTAAGGCTATTGTACTAAAAGCGATTATAAATAAATAAAATAATTCATTGTTGATTTATGATACCAGCTTGGTATTATCAAATGATATAGAATTGGCTCGGTAAGAAAACTTGGGATTCCTTAAAAATAGGCTAGATTTTAAGTGAGTGAATCTGCTTATTGAAACACATCTTCAATAGTTATTCTTCGAATAAGGAAGTAAACAACATTTTTGTTACTTCGGTTTGTAAGTGGATTACGATCATATGGTTAAGATTAATCGACTGAAAAATATTGTTATGTAACCCCGCTTAGCGATGTACTCATTACTAAGTTGGGTTATGATTTTTATCTAATATATAAAAATGAATGTTTGTATGTTTGTTTGTTTGTTTATTCGTACTTTATGCGCGGCCATACCGTTGATCCGATTGTGATGGAGCTTTTTGCAAAATGATCAGGAGATTCCCGGGATGAACATAGGCTATAAGAGAGTTGTGATACTCAACTCCTACGCCCTTAAAAATCGTCCTTTATAATGGAAAACTTGAAAAAAGTAGCTCATTGGACGCTTAAATGGCTTACGCAGCCTAAACCATAACAAATACACAAAATTAATGTACACAGAACTGAATATCTAAAAAACTCTACAAAACGTCCGCAACAGCATATGTTTATCTCTTACGGATAACTCGCAATAACCATTTTTGTCTTTCATTGATGCCAAGAAGATCGAGACAAATACGTAGATTCCTGTGCGAGGATAACAACACATGGCGGGGTATTTTACGGATAACTCATAATAACGAATTTTGTATTTTAGCTCATTTATGCCAAGAAGATCGAGATAAGTAGATTCCCGGGCAACACCGGGTAATCTTAAAATAATTACGATATAGGCCTACATTTATAATTATTTTTCATTTTACTTATTCAACTAATCATAAGAAGTACATTAGTTTTTGTCTTTCAGCTCATTTATGCCAAGAATGATCGGGATGAGTAGATCATGGAACAACGCCGGGTAATCAGTACTAAAAATAATTACGATATCAATTTTTCCTTCCACTTATTTAACCAAACATAAAACACATTAATTTTCATTTATTTAGGCGTAGTTGCGCACGCCAGGTATTAGCTAGTAAATAATATTAATTAGTCTACTGTATTTATCACCTTAAAATGCCTTTCCACAAATTGGATTCATATCGTTATGTAATTGTAATTATTCAATTTGAAATCAGCTAGCATTACTCATTTCTTGTATTTAAAAGGAAGTCAATTTCTAGTATGTTTTTGAGGTACCTTATACAAAATTGTATTATTTATTATGAGATGAAATTTGCAGGCCAGCTACTTTTTTTAAATATAGACTCAAAAAAGGAAGGGGGTTTAACTTGAAGTGCTTCTAGCAACAATTCACATATACTGCACTACTTAAACACTCTTAACTTCATTTTTTCTAATGACGGGCGAGAGGGAACTCGGAAATATACCTTCCAACATGACCACCACTACCGCCCGGCCTTGCCTCCTCCAACCACCACCTCCACTGCCTGCTACTGCTGTGCAATAATGATGATTTATTTTATGGCTAAAAATTATAGAGGCCTCCATTGCATGAATAATGTTATACTCTGTACGAGTTTACAGTAACGAGAGAGAGAGAGAGAGGGAGGTGGGGAAGTATCGGGTGGAAAAAAAAGAGTGAGAAGGGAAACAGAAAAAGAGTGGGATGAGGTGGCGATAAAAATGACGTTGCAGCCGAGCGGTCGAGCGGTGAGAGAACTCCAGTATAGGGCAAGTGCTAAATCATATTTTCACATGCTGGAAAATATAGCTTGGAGCTACTGCTGTTACTTCTATATATATTGCTTCGAAAATGTTATGTGCAGCAGTCAGCCCCAAACTTTGATGCAGAAGTGATGTAAAGGGATGATAAGTTAACCCGCTCTTTGGTTGACATCGCATTGCCCAGGTGTTAATGTTGTATGTATATCTCCATCTCCCTCTGTTAGTGAAACAACTAACTACGTCAGGTTTCAATGTACATTTAAATTACCCTTCATGAAAATCTATGGCCAGTGGACGATCCAAATTTTGCATGCGGAATACAACGTTATAGCTTTAAATTCTATAAGCTATTCCAGAATGTTCCATATTTCAAAATATTGTTTCCCACAAATAGAGAAGTTATTCTTGCAGATAAGAAATTCAGTAATTCAAATTTGAAGTTATATTTTCAACATTTTTCTTCTTAACAAATATTTATGCAAGATCTTTTATCAATATCTAATATTTAAAAAAAATAAAAAAGTATGTTATGGACTTTTTTATATTAAATAAGTTAAAATACTTACACATTTTTCGATGATTAATCGTATACATGTGGTTGACCAATTATATGGAGATTAATGAGTTTGTGTTGTATACATTTTAATTACTGTGTATTTTAGACATGTTATGTAAATTATTGGTCTGTTAGTTTTAGGGTATATGCACATATATTAGTTCTGGCTGAGTGGAACAGAAGACCTGAAGCTCTTAACACGCCACTGAAGTGAATAAATGATTTTATTTTTAAATAAGGCGATCAGATCTTTACATTCGCAAAGCATACATTGGACTTCTATGAAATTAAACTAATTTTGTTTCAATAATTAAGCTTTACCTAAATAATTTATCTCTTCTAAAGGAGCCCCCAAGGGTATTGGTTATCACTAGCACTTTTTAGAATTTATTTGGATGTAAGTTTAAGACTTTGGTCTGAGAAATGCAGGTCATGGGAAATCACGTTAAAAAATTACTTACATAACCTATTGTTTGCAGATGTTGAAGTCACCATTACATAAGATACAGATGATGTATAACAAATTACTAGGAAATTAATCTACAAATACGAAAAATGGAAATTACAAATTAATATAAATAAAACACAATATTTAACAATCAATATTAATTAACAATATCTTACAGAAATGAATGGCATTAAGAAATTTAGATAACTAGGATAATTTTAGATAAAGAAGGTTGATTACAGTTAGAAACATGAAAAAAAGATAGCAGATCGAAGGAGAGTAATTGGCATGCTGAACTCACTGTTATGGAGTAAAAATATCCTTTATAGAACAAATAAATTAATTTAGGATAAGACTATTGTAGAGAATATTATGTTATGTGGATCAGAGTGATAAGTTATTAGCAACAGAGATGCTATTAGTGGAGATCTTCACGGAAGTCAAATTAAAAAAAAAATAGAAGCGTTAAAATTAAGGAAATTATGAAAGTTGAAAGAAATGCGTTACAGACTTACTTACTTACTCACTGGCACTATCGAACCCGTAGGTTCATGGCCGCACGGACATAAACTCTCCATACATCTCTATCCTGAGCTAATGCTTTCCAATCATTCCCTGTATAATCTACTTCCCTCAATCATAGTCAATGCTATTCTCCCACCTCATTCTTGGTCTACCAACTGGGCGTTTTCCCTCTGGCTTTCCTACAAGTAGCTTCCATGCAAGTCTTTCATTCCCCATACGTGCAACATGTCCTGCCCATCGCAGTCTACGAGACTTAACTGTTCTTATTATATCTGGCTTTCTATAAAGACCATGTAGTTCATTGTTATGTAGTCTTCTCCATTCACCTGTCTGTTCATCTCTCTTTGGTCCAAAAATTTTCCTAAGTACTTTATTCTCGAATACTCGTAATCTCCTTTCCTCCCTTAAAGTAAGAGTCCATGTTTCGCATCCATATAATATAACTGGTAGAATAATAGTTTTATATATTTTCAGTTTAACGTTTTTTGAAAGGAGGGACATCAAGAGTCTCTGCAATGCATAATAGCACGCATTTCCAGAATTGAGCCTATGTTTAATTTCTTTGTGCATCTCATTCCTATTTGTGATTATTGTTCCTAGGTATTTGAATTCAGCCATTTCCTCAAAATTTCCCTTTGTCATTAGCTGTCCATTTCCATTATATAATGTATTTCTACGTGTGACCATATATTTAGTTTTATTGATATTTACTTCCAGTCTTAATTTCTTAGTGTTACTCAATAGTGTGTGCGTGTTGTCCTTTAGTATCTCCTCGCTATCGGCCAATAGTACTACATCATCAGCATAAACTAACAGCTTATTAATACCATACAGACAATTGAAGATATACGATTTAAAATGGTACGGACATTACAAGAGGATGCCATCTGATAGAATCTCTAAATAGATCTTGGAGTGGAGAATAGATGAGCAAAGAAGAAAGGCAAGATCTAAAGAAGGTTGGATGGATGGTGTTAAAAGAAGTATGAGTGAACATTGAGTGAAGTGGGACAAACAAATGTGGATGGTCAGGATATCTACGAATGAAGTGGCGAAAGTCTTGAGGGAAACGGAATACTATTATATTATGGTTAAATTCCAAAATAATAAAATAATTAAGCCAAACAGCCCAAATTTTTATAAGATGAGAATACATTACTATAATAATTAAATTAATGTTTTTATTACCTCACCTCATATCCTTTTTCTTCTATACTGCAGTTTCGGAGCTTATCTCCATCGTCAGTAGCCTCTGGTAGACTGGTAGACCGGTGTTATGTCGTTTCTTGGCGGTTTCCTTCTTACTTCTATCGGTGGACCGATGAACCTCTGGTCAGGTCATTTGACCTGATCCAGAGGTTCATCGGTCCACCGATAGAAGTAAGAAGGAAACCGCCAAGAAACGACATAACACCTGTCGACCAGAGGCCTACTGACGATGGAGATAAGCTCCGAAACTTCAGTATAGAAGAAAAAGGATGATTGAGGTGAGGTCATAACAACAGTAATTTAATTATTAAAATTAACCCCATAGTGTTCTTTCCCTGTGAAAGTTAAATATATACATTACTATGTTTAACAGTTTGCTAAAAAAGGCGAATGAACCTCTTATTGAATTAAAATTTTCAAGGCAGATATATGAGGACATTTATAATTTTAAATAATGGGCGTTTACTAGGAAATTGTCTCTATTTTATATACCTATCAGAGAAATGTGTAGCGAGTGGAAGATCCAAATTATCAATGTAGAATAAAACGTTACAGCGCTAAACCGCATGCACTAATAGCTTCTAAAATAAATATGGAAACCATTAGTAAATACATTTGTTGTCTCTCTTTGTGGGAACTGTGTTTTGAAATTTTCAAAACATAGTTTTCGACAAAGTGATAAATCATTGTTGTTTGTAAGAAATAATTTCAATAACTCAAATATAGTATGTAACACTATTAATCCTAACAAGTAAGTTTGCATTAAAAGAGTATTGATATTTTCAGCTGAACTTATTTACTATACTATAATATTATGATTCGATTCCTGGTTCAGACATTAATTTTTCTTTTCACAATATCATTATAATATTATAATATGATCCATTATTGGAACTGTGTTAATATAACAGTATTGGAAAATGTTATATATACTATGCTAGAATAACAATAATAACTAGGGGATTATTAATGCTGATGACAAAAGCTATAAATTATATAATTGGTTATAAGATTAAATAATTAATTAATGTGTATTATCAAGTTTTTAATTCCTAATATTATTAAACTATAATATTATAATTTATGTATTTCAGGAATATAGTATAGATTAAAACACTATTTTGGTAAGTAAAGTTTGGATTGGTTGGGGTTGAAAATTCCTAACTTCTTATTAAAAATTAATCTTTATTATTTTTGTATTTACTTTAGTTCCTAAGAAATTGGGAATTAAATGATTAAATTAAAAGGAAACAATCAAAACTTAGGATTTGCCATTATATGAAACTTATAAGTTTTATTTTTTTTATTGAGACCAGCCTCATGGAGTGGTCAGCGTTTCTGACTCCTGTCCACCAGGTCCCGGATTCGATTCCTGGTCAAACCATAGGAATTTTTCTTAAAGGGAATTATTCCTGTGATTGCCCATGGTCTGAAATTTAGGTCAAGAACTCTCTTGGCGTGTTATTATGATTTATCACCCATCATATCATCAGGGTAACGTAACTCCGCCTTCTAGGCGCCCCAACTTCAGAAGTGGGTTACAATTACGCCAATGCCAAGAGAGAAATCAAAAATATCGAAATGACAATCTGGGGCATCAAAAGAAAAATATTGAAACGTTATTTTGTAATTAAGTTCTAATTTATGAGAAATTTAAATTCAATTTTTGTAATAAATGTTCATAAATAATAGGACACGTTCTAAATAAGGCTTAAAAAATCTTAAGTTCTTAGAGAATACCCTGGAAATAACACTTTTACATAATATAAACTGCACTTGAAGGAATAATCTCCGGCATAAAAATGTTTAAGATAGTCAAAAAAAAAAAAGGATATATGACTATAAAGGAGAAGTCAAGATATCAGAGATGAACTACAAATCTATAATATAAACAAGAAAATACACACAAATAAACGTAATTGGTTTGAACATATACAAAATATGCCAAATAATCGTTTATCAAAACAGCTGTTTCATTTAGGCCTCTAGACCGAAGAAATATAGGAAGACCAAAACGTCGTTGGAAGGACGACCTGCGCCTGCGGCATGTAGTGCGCCGGGGAGCGGAACGAGCCAATAGGCCCATACCTTGAAGAAGATGATGATGATGATGATTAAAAAAGGATCAAATGCAGACGAGAAGATAAATGCATACTACAGAGAATAATCAAGAATGCTAAAGTTGCTATGAAGGACTTCATTGGGGGAGGAAATTATGAATGATGTGTAATTCCGATACTTATATAATATGTAAATTATGTGTAACTTAAATAATATTACAGCTAGAAACAATGAAGATTTGTAAAATATTTCATGATAGCGCAATAGGCCTACGTCAATTTCTTCAACCCTTCAGAACTCGTTGAAACATTATAAGAAATTATTCTGCTACTAGTCGTTATCAGAGACTATTTAACTCATGCCCCAAATAGGAGTCAATGGCCAATCACATTTCAATGATTTTTTATTTACAACCAATCACAGTCGTTTTTCACCTCGATTTTATCAGTTTTAATTTTATCACTTTAAAATCAAAGCTCCTCCTTTTTAACATTCTGAATAGGTCATATAATTATTTTCCAGTGACTGCATGTAGCTACCAGATTGTATATATATATATATATATATATATATAATATATATACATAGTTGACGAATGTTAATACATAGTGCTTGCGGGATATAATATAAAACCATTTGTAGCAATTGATTATACCACAAAAAAATAACCATTGTTTGCACTTTCTTAAACGATTTATTTCCCAGGAAATAACGTTACAGAAAAATATAATTGACATATTTATATCATAGGACATCGGAAATTAATTAATACCTATAATGTTGGCTAAAAATTTCACCACTAGGGTGTATTCTTACAATATTGTGATCCTTTGGCAATAAATAATATGATCTGGTTGCAGTGATGAATAAATTAAGCGTAACAATCATTTCTCATTGTTTTCAAACATCGCCGTTTACATTAAATATATACATATTTTAAAATAACTATAGTTAAATAATGATTTGTGAGTAAACAGCTTAATTTTATTCGTTACATGGTTCTAACAAATGCCACTCTTGATTTACAAATTCTCTAGATAAATTCACTCCTCACTTCGTGAGTTGTGAATTTATCGATAATTTGGAAATCACTCGTGGCATTACTTATGATTAAATATTATTAAGAAACAATAATAGTAATTGTAATCGTTCTTGTTTTTCACATTAAGTGTGTTGTAGGACGTTATGTAGGCGATATCCACATCATCCAATGAGCTGGAATGAGTCATGGAGGTAATAGTATGTTAAGTTGCAGGGCTCTACATCAATATCATCTGGGTATGACGCACTGGAGTTTCCGCCAATCTACTCGTCATAAGGGCCTCTTAATCTGCAGAGCATGGCATCGAAACTCACAAGATCCATGTGGTTTTTTCCACAGTTAGTCACTCAACACCTCTACACTGGGCTTCGTACTTTAAAAAAAAATGGAGTGTGTTGTGCGTCACCTACATCAACCAGTTCCCATCAGTCAAAGCTAAAATGAACTAACAGCTTTAACTACATTTTTTCTTTTAATTTATCAAGATAAAATAAATCGAACATAGAATGCTATCATGTATAAAATTATTTTCAGAAATGCATAATTTAGTTAACACTTTATTTAAATATAAAATAAATTGATACCCAATATGTCTCTGTATGCATTACTCAAAATACTAGTAAGGTCTTCTTCTTCTTCACTTCCTGGTTTAGGCAAGAGTTGCCTGTTCCGTCTTCACTAATAGATCTAAGACCATCTCTTCCGAGGACGTCCGACATCTCTTCTTCCTCTTGGAAAATAATGGAAGATTTTATTTGGTAATCTTACTTTCTTCTTCCATTCTTTCTACATGTTCTTTCCACTGTATCTTGTTGTTAAATATCTTTTCTTTTATGGAGTAGATCTGCAGTTCTTCACGGATATCCTCGTTTCTTATCTGGTCCATTCTAGTGCAGCCTTTTACTCATCTTAAAAATTGCATCTCAGCTGCTTGGATTTTACTTTCTTGTTTGGTAGTGGTAATCCAGGATTCACTCCCATTCAAAAGGACAGGGACAGCCATTGTTTTATAACATTTTAACTAGTAAGGTATGTGTCTTATAATGTTTCGCTAAGCCACAAGGGATAAGTAATCCAGGTACTGTCCATTTCAACAACAGAAAAACTACATAGGCATACACAATGAAAACAGAAATAACGAAATTTAACGCACAGTGGGTAGGCCAAGAATGAGGCGGGAGAATAATATTCACTATGATTTGAGGGAAGTAAATTATACAGGGGATGATTGGAAAACATTACCTCATGATAGGGATTTATGCAGAACTTAAAACCGTGCGGTCATGAACTTACGGGTTCGATAGGCCAGTGAGTATTTGTTTTATGAGTGGTATAGGAAAAAAATATTAAGCAGCGGAAAGGGATACGATCCTCGATCGGGACAAATTAGAAAATTTTAATCATCCATATAATATTCGCCTTATTTATTATTAATATGGGAGTGAATGATGTTTCTAGGTCTTAAATGATCGTGTTGTCACGGAGATGGCCCCGTCATTGAGTTGATCATTTATCCTTTCATAAAAATGTATGTGATCCAGAGATTAAAAAATCTTCTTCCTCTACGTCATATCCTTGCCCAGCCCAGAGGTGTGGAACAAGTAAACGTACTTTCAAAATTAGAGTTGTATTTACATTTTCTGCGCTTACTGTTTATTTATTATACTTTCTTACATGTTTACCTCTTTTCGCTATTAAATTTTAATTTTGACATAACCACAGGACATAAACTCAGACACAAATGGAGGTTTAAATTCCCTAACCCCACCGGAAATAGAACCAGGGTCGTCGGAGTGGAAGTTGACCAAGCCACGAAGCAGATTTTTATCGGAATTCAATTTTAATATAACAATTCCCAAAGTACTATGTATTCCGAATATAAATTATTGCTTCTACACCGTCCACCGCTGTGGTCTCGAGGTAGGTGCTGCCTTGTCACGCAGCGGGCCCGGGTTCGATCCCGGTCGGGACAAGTTTCCTGGGTGATGTTTTTTTTTCTGTGGTTTCCTCACCTATAAGACAAATGTAAGGAAACTTTGAGGCCCAAACGATCCACGAACATCATCTGACCATCATTAACGTATTCATTAAGTTTAGGATTAAGGCCTCTCCTGGCGCATCATTAGGCATAATCACCACACACATATATATATATATATATATATATATATATATATATATATATATATAATCGAGGCAGGGCAATTCTGCCTTCAAGGCGCTCCAACCTCAGAAGTGGGTTACAATAACGCCATGCCAGGAGAGAATATCAGTATGTCGAAATGATAACGTGGTGGCATTTAACGGACAAAAACTATTTTCTCGATATATTATACTTAACATAATTAAAACAAAATAGTGCACCTGAGTCAGAAATCCGAACTTATGCTCATAATTATTATTTTTTGGTTATTTTACAAATAGATGCAAAGTTTGATTTTTTCTTCCCAATTCGATAGGCCAAAATATATTTTTTTTCTTCTTTTAGTACATGTTACTATCAATATACATTTCAATATCTTCTCTGAAACATCCTCCTAAATTTCAAATACATCTATTAATGTTTCCCGTTTTTATTTTATCTTTTACTTCATTCTTCGATTTTTATAAAATGTAGAATAGATGAAGGAAGATCAGAAACAGCAGTGTTAAATGGAATAATACTATATGAGACAAAATATTTTTGGATAAACTAAAATCCATATAGTGAAGTATGGAGCGAACATTAAGATAAAAATTATTCAGAACGCAAATGGATTACTTACTACTTTAAGCTAGGTACTCTATAATTTAAAAAAGTATATAAATCTATGAAATAATTAGACAAGAAACGAATAAAGAGGATTAAATAGTTAATTATGTAAAATGTAGACAACTGGAATGGTATGGACATATAAAACTGATAGAGGATGAAATAATGCTAAAGAAGGTTTTAGAATGGATATCATAGGGTAGAAAACAAATATTTAAACCTCTAAACACATAATTACAGGAAATGAAGAGGACTTTGGAATAAAAAGTACTAGAAGGGGATGGATGGGAATACAGATAAAGTTCGAGGAAAATAATAAGTGTATAGACATTACATGAAGATATTTTATACATCAATAAAACTTGCTTAATAATAATAATAATAATAATAATAATAATAATAATAATAATAATAATAATAATGATAATAATGGGATTTTAGTTTTATATTATAGCAACAGGAATAAAAATACATGTTATTCTAAATTGTGTATATGATGACATGAAAAATAAATATACAATTCTTATTCTTATGAAATCATTTCATTTCATTTGCACGTGAAGTAACATATATGTTATTTTTCTTCCCCTGAAGGAGTAGAAAAACGGTCGTCTTATAGATTCTCTAACTTATAAGGTAATTGAATATTCAATATTTATTGTCGTGCAAGTCATTTATTTCTTGTAAACATTTACTGATTTAATGTTAATACCATTAGGAAAAGATCAATGAAGAATTACTTACGACTAGGGCCAGGATTTTTATATAATAAAAGATAAGATTGCAATGCAGATAGTATATATTATTCTACTGTTTGTGTGTGAAACCAAAACAAAAGACAGTCAGAAAACTAACTTCTCATTATACTATTCAACTGTTTGTATATGAAACAAAAACAAAAGACATTCAGGAAATTAACTTCTCATTATACTATTCAACTGTTTCGGTCTTACTAATAAAAATCTCTAATACAGGCTTTCATCAGTTGTTTAGTTATACAATATATAAGCCTTATGTAGATCACGTATAATTTCCTTACTAATAAACGTTGTGCCGGAGCTATATAACAAAACAGCAGTTATACACAATACGTCACATATTCGTCATCATAGTGACGTCAGAACAATATTACTCGCAGTTTGTAACAGAAATAAAACAACATCAACTAGTGATTATTGTGTAAGAAATGAATATGGATAAGAATTAATAGAGATTCCCTAATTGAGGAGGTACGAAAAAAATAAGTGTGTTTTAATTTATATATATTTCACTTCACGCTTTGTCAAATAAAACGTAGAATTGGTTTCACAGATGATGTGCTGCCATCTAACGTCAAGAATTTCGACCAATTCTTGGAAACTAATAAAAGCTTTGCCCATTACTTATGAATTATATGCAGTATTTTAAGATGCGTTAGAAAACGTTCAAAATAGTAGGAAATGTTACCGACAACAAAATATCATTTCAAGCGAAAAAAAAAGTCACTATAGTTCGACCGGGAATCGAACCTACGACCTCACGCATGGCAGTCAGAAGCTCTAACCACAGGACTACCATGTTAACATGTAAATTTTTGCAATAATAGTACCTCTATACTAAAATACATTTTTATATCGGTGTGTGTGTTATGTATTATAGATGCAAGAAAGTTTTCTTAAAATAATATTATGAAGCATTTAAACTACATTCAAGTTAAATCTTGTCTACAGCAATTATTGTAGAACATATCCTTTTGTGATTCAATGTTCAATTTTAAAATATTTTTAGTCCTAATCGAGAATGAGTGTAACGAAAGGCATTTTATGATGCCTTTATTTTCCTACCCAGAGCTTTATTAATATTATTTATGCCCTGTGCATCCATCAAACAGTCATTAAAGTGTTGCATTTTGGGTTAAATTTAAGGAAACTTTCATCAAAATCATAAGAAAACAGTCAGTTGATCTTGATGTCGGACATTTTGTCTAGTTATAGAATCCTTAAACAAGGGTGGAGGCATGTATAACGATTCCCATGTAAAGTTGTACACCTCTTCTACACTGAACAGCTAATACAGTGTTTATTAGTAAGAATTTTCAACTGAGATGTGTATAAACCTTGTATAAAAGTTATATATGGATTATTAGTAAGAGGGTTTGTGTATGAAACAAAAACAAAAGATAGTCAGAAGTCTAACTTCTCATTATGCTGTGTTGCAATCTTAACTTTTAGTACATAAAAATCCTAGCCCTATTTATGACAGTGAAATTAAACTAAAATTAATTATTTTTCTTGGAAACCATAAAACTCACTAAATTGGTTGGTCGACACCTGGGAATTAATTACGAGGATTGAGAACAGAAAACGCAAGTGCACCAACTCGTTGGCGTTTCTTCTTATTATTGCATAAACTGGTCAAGCCACATCATTCTGCATTTCCGTATTTATTAGCGAAAAATTTGGTTGTTTTCAAGAAAATATTTTTAATCTGTTAACGCTCTAGCGGCCGATTTTTTCGACAAACTCTGCATATATCAATCAATTAAGAAAAGTAAGGTCGAATTCGTTAATCAGGATAATTGAAGCGAGGGCTAACCTGAAGCGCAGCAATTTGTTATTTTTCGCAACGAAACTCAGTATACGCCATTAAAAAAAACATGGAGGTATTCTCCTATAAGACCATTAGGAGTGGGGATTTACCTGAAAGCCGAAATATTAAAAAAAATCGCTCTAGCCGACCCCATGTTTGTTTTCTCGTAACAAAACTATAGGACATATGATTTAATTAACAAAATCGGGCCATAAATTTGACTTGCTGAAGAATTAGTTTATTTTTTATATTTTAATCTGTGTTCTTGATATATCCCTCCATGGTATCTTTACCTTGTCGTGGTGGAGTGGCTTGCGTGCTTAAATGATCCTTAGAGCTATGCCGGCGGTAGCATTGCTGCCGATAGGGTTACCCATGCCGGACTGGTCGAAGGTGATAAGCCAGGCGAAAAAAGTACCTTGGGTGAAAGACTGACGATCTTTCACCGTAAAAATACAACAGTCAAGAAATGCGGACATGGGTTCATCTGGAGTAAAATTTTCCGGAGGTCAAATAGTCCCCCATTCGGTTCTCCGGGCGGGGACTACTTCAGGGAACCCATGCCAGAGGCTCGAACACAGGGACATGTTCCTAGGAACATGGAATGTTAGGACTTTATACTGGAAGCTTCTTGTAGGAAAGCCAGAGGGAAAGCGCCCAGTTGGTAGACCAAGAATGAGGTGGGAGAACAATATTAACTATGATTTGAGGGAAATAGATTATACAGGGAATGATTGGAAAGCATTAGCTCAGGATAGGGATGTATGGAGAGCTTATGTCCGCGCGGCCATGAACCTTCGGGTTCGACAGTGCCAGTGAGTAAGTAAGTAAGTTCTTGATATATAATTTTGATTCATACTTTTGACATGTCCACAAGAATTGAGAATTATTTATGCAATGTAATAAAGCTGTGTGTTCGATTTTGATCATACGATAGATGAAGATTTTTATTTAGTCTTCTATAAACTAAGTGTCGGGGAATTACTGGAGAAACGTCATCATAACTCCAACTAGTATCGTTCGCTAAACATAGTGGATTCTTACTTTCATGGGCCTTCAAGACCATTTAACAGGACATCTTTATCTTATCGAATAAGGTGTTTTTACGTATATAATAAGTAGTTAATAGACCCCATTATTTACGAGTCCCATAATTTGTAACGAGTAAATAATGGTATTTTAGCATCATCATCATCATCATCATTATCATCCAGGGATTAAGCCTGTTGGCTCGTTCCGGTTTCATGAAAGCTAGAACTGTTAAAATTGTTCATACCATCTTCTGTGTGGGCGTCCAACATTTCTCCTTCCGTGCGGTTTATAATTTAGCAATAATTTTGGAAATCTTTCTTGTGGCATTCTATCAACACGTTTTTCCAGACGTTCCTATATTTAATTATTCGGTCTGTAAGTTTGAAAATATTTAGTTCCTTTCTTATATCTTCATTTCTTTTCTTATCCAGCATAGTATATCCTGCTATATTTCTTTAAAATCTCATCTCAGCTGCTTCCAAACTTTGTTCTTGTGTATTAGTGATCGTCCAACATTCTGATCCATATATCAATTCAGGAACAGTCATTACTTTATAAAATTTCATTTTTGATTCTTTTCTTGTGTTTTTAAGGGTTCTTTTAATAGTGCTACACGTTAGATTAAATTTATTTATTTTGTCATTAATATGTTCAATTTTAACATATGATAAATTGAAATCTAGATATTTATAACTATTCACTTGATCTATTTCAGCAATGGGTGATTTTTTATCTTACTCTATTAACTAAAACATATTTTATTATTTCAATACATATTTTCATTTGATACAGTAAATAATAACCTAAACTGATAGAACGATCTCCATTATTTAATAAAATTGCTATGCTACTTGCTAAAAATAAGAGACTAGAGTATTGTCATTTAGTGGAATATAGAATATATTATTTTATTGGATGAAATAATGATCATCAAGCTATCTTTCCATTAGTGAAATAAATTATATTATACTTTCGAAAGAAGAAATAGTGGCTAAGTGAACATTATTCTTTTTTGTGAATGCTTTTGAAGATCTAATTTCATATCGCAACTAGGATGCGATGTGTATTTACATTCTATTTACCATGTAATTTTTAAATACATTGAATAAATTAGCTGATTTTAATTTTAACGACACTATTATAGAGTGATTATGAGGTCTGGTAATGAAACTCCAACCCAACATACCTCGAAGATTTAGTAAAATTAGGGCAAGCCCTCACTCAATTTTATCAACAAAGGAATTTGAATCTCGGATCTGTCGAATACTAATCTCAAAAAATACAGCCTGATCAAACTAGTTCCGCAACCATTATTTAATTGCAATAGGTTTTATTATCTATATTTAATTTAAACAAGGTTTGTTTTAACAGCTGAATTACCGTTGATAAAAATTAGAAAAGTTAGTGGGATAAGATGACTAACCAATTAACTAACTCACTGGCACTATCGAACCCGTAAGTTCATGACCACACATCGCTATCCTGAGCTGATGTTATCCAATCATCCTCTGTATTATCTCCCTTTCTCAAATCATGGTTAATGTTATTCTCTCACCTCATTCTTGGTCTACCAAATGGGCGCTTTTCCTCTGGTTTTCCTGCAAGAAGCTTCCATGCCCCCTTTCATTCCCTATTCGTGCCACATGTCCTGCCATTCGCAGTCTAGGAGACCGAAACATGGACTCCTATTTTAAGGGAGGAGAAAATATTACGAACGTTTGAGAAAAAAAAGTTCTTAGGAAAATGTTTGGACTAGTGTCCACAGCGGTGGGCTAGTGGTTATGCTCATTGCTTATGATGCTTAGGGTCGCGGGTTCAAACTCGGCCTGGGTTGATGGATTTTTTTTAGGATGGAAAAATCCAAGGAGCAAGTCATCCGGGAGGGACTTTAAGCCGTGGATCCCGAATCTGAAGACTTTGAGGCTCGTAAAAGATCCTTCAGCCTGAATAAAAATGGTCTCTAAGCAAAATTTTTCGATTTCAACATTCTAGTAATATCTTAGTTTCCAGCTAGATGTCTCTCTGAGTCAGTATAGTTGACCGCATGTCATTCATGAATTCTATGGGCAAATAAGGTAACTAAACTAACTTTGTCTAGTAACTCCTAACAAAGGAGAGGTTATGGCTCAACATTGGACTAGGCCATTATTAGACAAAAGGAGAGAAGAACAGATAGGTGAATGGAGAAGACCACTACATGAGCTACAAGATCTTTATAGGGATAAGATGAAGTTACTAAAATTTTTAGTTACAAGATTTTTCTGTTATTCTGAAAAACGTAGGTCCTCTAATAATGGGGAATTTAATGTATGACAATGCAATATGTGAAATAGCCAGTCTACTAGGGTTAGTGTCGGTCGCTTTAGCGCTAGGAGACACGTCAAGGGAATGGGATTGGGATTGGGGGTGGGTTACAAACGTTATGTATGTGACTGATGATCAATTTCGAGGATGGATGTATATGTGTGTGTGTTCGAGAGAGAGAGAGAGAGAGAGAGAGAGAGAGAGAGAGAGAGAGAGAGAGAGAGAGAGAGAGAGAGAGAGAGGGAGAAGGGGGTGGAAATGTCAATCACTGCTTGGCGTCAGTCAGTCAGCAATAGTCAGTAGGTAGGTTTGAATGAATGAGTGTGTGTGTGCGGTATTCCTAGTAGTGAACATGTGGTTGGAGTGCCTGCACTACACTCTCTCTTGTTTGTGAGTGCCACCGTTTGTAATACGAGTCCCCTACACTACAATGTACACTAAACCTCGTCCACATCTCGCTCAAGCACTACTCATCTCAGTATAAACCAATGCCATTTATTCTCTCTTTTTTAAACTTGAGGAATAGAATTCACACATTTAAATTGCTTTTCAAGATAAAAAAACAGCAATGTGAAAGCACGACGCAGCGATTTTTATGTGAAACTTGATAATTCACTACAAGTGTCGAAATAAATTCTAATTTAAACTACGATTTCTGAATTATCTCGATAAAAATTGTACAGAATTTATTACAAACAATAATAACTGAAGGATACAAATAAATAAATATCTTAGGTTATAATTACACATAAAATGTTAAAAATGTAAAATGAGTACCTGATATATTAGTAGTCCTCAACTAAAATAAATTTCTGTTTGAAAAACTTCGTCGAATAGTTAAAACTATGAAACCATTCCAAAAGCATGTTTTATCTTCTGCATTTCAACTAGTTCTGATGTTGTTGTATAAGTTGTACAACATATTCATGTCTGTGGGCGTGTTCTTAGCTTCTTTTAAAATGTCTATATCTTGTAGAATGCTAATTTTGTTGTTGTTCTCTCAGTAGAATATTGCCATGGCATTATCAATTTTTTAAACATTTTCCAATACTGTTATTTTAACACAGTTCCAATAATTGATCATCATATAATATTATAATGATATTGTGAAAATAAAAATTAATGTCTGAACGAGGAATCGAACCGTGGAATCCTAGTTCTCCAGACTAGTGTGCAGCACACTATACCATTCTAGACTTGGCACAATATTGACAATTCTTTCCACATATACAAATCTATAATTCTCGTTTCGTCCGCTGCCAGGTGTGTCACTACCATCGCAAACGGCCGGCTTCGTTTAGAAGTATCTATATTTGAGAAATTTACACCACCACTTTTATAAGCAGTAAACGATGTTATTTAACATTTTCCGATACCGTTATTTTAACACAGTTCCAATAATGGATCATATTATAATATAATGAAACGAGAATTATAGATTTGTATATGTGGAAAGAATTATTAACGTTGGTGCTAAGTCTAAAATAGTGTAGTGGGCTGCACGCAAGTGTGAAGAATTAGAGGTCCACGATTCGATTCCTGGTACAGACATTAATTTTTCTTTTCACAATATCATTATAATATTATCAATTTTGTTGGTATATGTTTTGACAAAACTTGATTTTTCTTCGTGATTAATATATATTGGTTCCCGCTTCATCTCATAATAATAATCACAGTTGTGTGTGTGTGTGTATGTATGTATATATATAATATATATATATATATATATATATACATATATATATATATATATATATATATATATATATATATATATATATATATAAACGAATGTTTGTACTAGACTTGCTCGGTAGGTATCAATCCAGAGGTCCGGGTTCAAGTCCCGTCCGATTATTTATTTTTCACAT
The DNA here is from genome assembly GCA_030220185.1 of Diploptera punctata. NCBI lineage: Eukaryota > Metazoa > Arthropoda > Insecta > Blattodea > Blaberidae > Diploptera > Diploptera punctata. Next base: position 56,693 of record JASPKZ010000165.1, on the reverse strand, counting down.
GTCATATTAAGCCTGCATTGCTCAATGTCAAACATTTAATTCTAACATCGATAAAGCGTCACTGCTATAAAGTAAAAATATTGTCTTCAATTTGCTTACTTGTGATAGGAGCTACTAGATGGCAGTGGAGACCGAGTTTCCGCTACATCTCATAATAATAAGAGAATATATATATATATATATATATATATATATATATATATATATATATGAATTACTTGCTCGATAGCGTAATCGGTAGATCACTGGGGTATTAATCCAGAGGTCCGGGTTCAATTCCCGTCCGAGCATTTACTTTTCTTATCATGTCTCATATATATATTTAATGTTCAGTGTATCTTGTGTTAAAATTTCTTGTTGTTCTACCGATGTAAATTGTTGTATTTTAGTTTATAGACGCCTTTATTTTCGTATTAGTTTGTTACTTCAATTTTGTTTGATGTGATGTTAAGTTTATTATTAGTTTTAAAGGCGATTTGTAAGTTTATGTTTTCTTTTTTGATCGAATTAGCTAATTTATTTTAGTTGAGGACGACTGATATATCATATACTTATTTTATATTTTATACCATTTTATTACATAACCTCAACGGAGCTTTTAAATGAATTTTAGAAGTATTGAATATGATTACACCTTAAGAAAAACTAGGATAAATTCTGTGGCCACAGGTAAATATACGTGAGACTGAAAACATAACGTTTCACGATAGCTTATTAATATTCAAGTAGCTTCTTATGGAGATTTGGATTACTTCTGAGTAAGAGATATCTACCATAAGATATTAGCTACCACTTAAGAACTTTACCCTTACGATAGATGAAGAAAAATGGCATATGCTTACTTGCTCACTGGCACTATCGAACCCGTAGGTTCATGGCCGCGAGGACATATGCTCTCCATACATCCCTATCCTGAGCCAGTGCCTTCCAATCATCCCCTGTAGAAATGTTCCTATAATATAGGTGATAGGATTATAAACTTTATTAGGGTTCCAGATATTTTTAGAATCCTTGTAAAGTTTTATCCGCTTCCCTCAAGTCATAGTTAATATTATTCTCCCACCTCATTCTTGGTCTACCAACTGGGTGTTTCCCTCTGGCTTTCCTACAAGAAGTTTGCATGCACATCTTTCATTCCCCATATGCGCAATATGTATTTCTGACATATTAGTCTACAAAATAAAAATCACTAAAATCGGACTTATACACTTTTACTCTAATGCCACAGAGTTATTTACTGGCTGAAAAAAAAAAAAAAAAACACACAAACCATAATTTGTGATTTGTACATCATAAACACTAATTTTTTGTCTTTTGTTTATACTGTTTTTCCTTTTTGTTTTACCTGTTTTGTTAACTTTATTTTATCCTCGTATAGACACAAGGACAGAACACACACACCCAGACCCAGGGTGGAGATTTAAAATTTAAAATCCCCTACCCCGCCAGGAATCGAACCCGGAGTGGAAGGTAGGGACTCTACCGACTACTCCACGGCGACGGACAAGTCGATAACGCAAATTTCTGTCTTTGTCGTTTTCTTTCTCCTTTTTTGTTTTACCTTTGTTAACCCTTTTATCTTATTCACACATACAAACACAAGACAAGACACACACCCAGACCTAAGGTGGAGATTTAAAATTCCCTTACCCCGCCGGGAATCGAACCCGGGTCGCCGGAGTGGAAGGTAGGAACTCTACCGACTATGCCACGGAGACGGACACTAATGGACAGAAATATTCGGATAAGACTGTTGACTTTAACTTAATGTTTTGATTAAAAAACATTAGAATGTTATTATTATGATGGTATATAATATGATATAGATTTAGTATTGTATGTAAAAAGTATATAAACATGTACATAACAATAATATCGGGAAGTGTATTTAGTTGAGTAATGATTTGCCAGGACAAAAGCAAGTTAATCGGATAGATCGCTTAAAGAGAAAAAATGATGTATAACTTACATAGAGTCTTTGTAATCATTTGTACTTCCATTCAGTCTGTACCTGATTCCCACAGTTAGAAAACATACAAATACAATGGGGCGTAAAAGTAAAGAAACGTGTATTGAAGAAAGAAAATTCATAATAAAATTGCACTGACAAGGGGAAAATTGCACAAAAATAGCCAAAGCAGTGAATGTGAGTTGCTCAACTGTCTTTGATATCATGAAAAAGGCAAAGATAGGAATACTTTAATAAACCGTTGTTCGGAAAGGCCGTTATAGAAAGCTTACCGTTAGAAAAAAAATGAATATAAAAAACAAGCCAAACCCACTGGCACTATCGAACAAGTAGGTTCATGACCGCATGGATATAAGCTCTCCATATATTCCTATTCTCATCAAACTCTTCCAATCATTCCTGTATAAGTTACTTCCTCGATTCATAGTTAATGTTATTCTCTCTCCTCTCGCTTGGCCTACTTAGGACGTTTGAACCTGTTCCTAAAATATCTCAAGATGTGGTTGGTCAGTCCGTCTTAAGTTTGGTCTTCCTCTATCTCGAAGTCCTTTAGGTTGATACTGCAATGCTAATTTAGGAAAGCGAGATGGGTCCATTATTAGGGCATGTAAAAACCAATTGCTTTGACTATTTAACTCATGCCCCAAATGGGAATCAATGACCAATCACATTTCAGTGATTTTTTATTTACAACCAATCACAGTCGTATGATGATCTTGCAGAAGATTTCCGGGCTGTTGGCCGTGGTCTTGAGGCTTGTAGTTCCCCAACGTTTCGCCAGAGACTGCGTCTGGCATCCTCAAGGGTCTTCTGCAAGATCATCATAGTAACTCCGGCTATGAAAGCCTAAGTCAATATAAATCACAGTCGTGTTTCGCCTATAATTTACCAACTAAAGTTTATCATAATAAAGAAAGTACCTCCTTTTTAACATTCTGAATAGGTCATAGCATTATTTTGCAGTGAATGGCTCTCCAAAAAATAAGGCTACCAGATTATACATATAGTGTATGAATGTCAACACATAGCGCATGCGGGAGTTAATATATAAAAAAAAATTGTAGCAATTGAATATACCACAAAAAAAAACACACACTGTTTGCACTTTCTTAAATGTATATTTTTGCCCCAGGTAATAACTATCCAGAAAAATATAATTGTCATATATACATCATAGGACATCAGAAATGGTGTTTCATTTTTTCTCCACTAGAGTGCATTCTTACAATATTGCATTCCTTTGGCAATACATAATATGATCTGGTTGCAGTGATAAACAAAATAAGCAAATGAAGCACACCAATCGTTTCTCATTTGTTTTCAAACATCGCCGTTTACATTAAATATATAAATATTTTAAAATAACTATAGTTAAATAATGATTTGTGAGTGTACAGCTTAATTTTATTCGTTAAATAGTCCTAACAAATGCCACTATTGATTTCCAAATTCTCTACATAAATTCACTCGTGGCATTACTTATGATAATTCTGAATATCTTCAACTAGGCTATATTTTTTTATATCTTCGTATAATTTCCGAATACTTTTGTCCTTTTTTACTTAACATATACAATGCCATGTTTTTATTTTATACAATTATGACTTTAGTTTTTTTGCATATATTACAGAACATAAGATGCTAAAATGTATGATAACTGACGAACCCTCCTTATTAAATGCTATTCTAGAACTGAAGTCAAATGATAAACTCAATTATCCGATCTTTTTTTCCAACTGTGCATCTAAAAGTTTATCTACAGCGCATTTAAAGACAGGAGTATAATCCGAAAACTTGTCACCCTAATAAGTGAATAGTGCTATTGTCATTTAATTTCAATCTATTGAATATAAATAATATAAGGCTTCTGAAAAATTCACTATTTTGTGCTTTAACCGCGCGCCGCCCGTGAATGAGTTATAAAATGCGTACATACTATTAATGCAATGAACGTACAATGAACGTAATATATTTTAAACTTAACAATAATAAATCATCATCTTCTTCTTCTTCACGGTTTAGGCTTATTTACTAGCCTGTTCCGGCTCCAAATTGCTGCTCTTTCCATCTTTTCCTTGGTCTTCCCAAACTTCTTCCTCGTGGTGAATAGTTGTATGCTGCTTTTGGTATTCTATTCTCAGTCATCCTTGCCAAGTGTTCTTTCCATTATATATAAATCATACATTATCAATAATGCAGACTAGTCTCTTCTAGTTCTAAGACTCCCGTGTTCAAACCCGAACGGATAGATGCATTTTTCATAATGTAAAACATAGGTTGTTTCGAAAAATATATAAGTTGTTGCTATCATACTCCTGTGTGTAGATTTATGGTCCATAATATAAGAGATTTGAAGTTTTTTGTATGTTTACCGTATCTTTCTTATTGTCTAATTTTATATAGCAGATGTTTTCTTCATGCACGTATGCTTATATCAACTGTGTACTTATGTTAAATGCAGGCTATAGAATATTAAATAAAAAAAATGTTAAAATGACTATTGTTAAAAATAAACTTCCTCTTTAACTCGTATCCAGCTCAGGATCGGGTCGAGAAATGAAACGCGATGAAGCCTCTTGTATTGGAGGTCTGTGAATAACAAGGATGCCAGCTGACCACTCCTGATGGACCATCACAGGAGCAGATAAAATGAAGTGAAACTAAATGATTGAGGTGAGTATGGAGAAAATGGTGAAATGCACTTTTTGGCAAGAGAAAACGGAACAAAACCCGAGAAAAATCTGCCCAGATTCCGTTTCATCCACCACAACACCCATAGTGAGTGACGGGAAGCGAACTCCAGTGTAGTAAGAGGCGATCGTCTAACCGCTTGCGTCTTGGGGCCGCCCGTTGAAAAATAAATTTCCATTAAATGTATTACAGACTCTCGGAAAAAAAAAAATAGACTACTTTTTTTTTTTTTTTTGCTTTTCCTGGAATCTGTTATAGTGAAGTTCATTCAGTTTTATCGTTATATAATAGTTATGACATCTATGCAAAATAAACAATAATAATATTTTTTTGAATCTAATATTTCAGGACTCTAAAATAGATAACAGAACTTCAGAATGAAGCGACTATATACAGAGTGAAAAATCATCAGTATAGGTATTCATAATACAAATTCCATGATTCACAGTTACGATTTTGAGTCATGTTAGGTTACATGTCTGACATTTTTAAATATGTAAAGAGGATAAATTCTTGGAACAACCTGTAGAATTCCCTACGTGTTAGGTGCGAAATAGCTGGAATGCCGCGAAATGCAGGGGAATCACATAGTTGGAATTACGCGCACTATTTATGAGTATATTCACAGCAGCTTTCCATTTAGTTTCAATTTATGTGCCAACACGTAGTGTCATGAATCCGAGGGTCGTCATTCAGATTCCTGATTTGGTCAATCCAATTTTCACCTCTTTCATACATTCAAATTAATTATTATACAAGCTTATACTTCATTCATAGTTACTGGCAAAAGACAGGTCCTTCTCTTCAAACCCAGCATTCTGTACTTTGTTTGACTTATTCTCTTAACAACATATATACATTTATATGTTTTCTATTATCTTATATTTTCTGCCTCTAACCTGTTTTTCCTCTAGAGAATCATGTTCTTCTGCCTTCCTTCACAATTCCTTCCAGAGAATCTTTCAGCAAAGAGTTCTTCTGCCTCTAACCTGTTTTTCCTTCACAATTCCTTCAAGGGAATCTTCCAGTGACAATTCTTTCAGCAAACAGTTCTTCTTCCTCTAACCTGTTTTTTCTTCACAATTCCTTCCAGAAAATCTTTCAGCAAACTGTACTTCTGCCTCTAACCTGTTTCTCCTTCACAATTCCTTCCAGAGAATATTTCAGCAAACAGTTCCTTTTCAGCCAGTGAGCCAACAATTATATATTTCTTTCTTCTTATTCTGTAGCATTATTCTTCTTAACCTCACGTAAAAACAAAATTTGTTGTTTAAAACGTTTAGATTATTAGTGAAAGTTTGGAGGAATGTTACCAATTTCTTGAAAATTTCGAAATAATAGAAAAGCAGACAGAATATGTAATGCATAATTTAAAACACGTGAATGATCCAGACAAAGAATGAGTTAAGTCAAGTTTGATATAGATTACAAGCCAATTTTTTATATTGCGCTGGAACATGTTACCTTTGTTTTCTAAAATATTATTTTAACCAGTTCTTCGCTTATTTTAATGCCAAATGTAGATTATGTGTACCTACAATTAAGATATGAAATACCAAATCTGAAGCTATATTTTACTGAATCCGTCGTATATTTTTTATTTTAATTAATATCTAATTTTTGTTATTTACGGGAACCTTAAGGAAATAATCTTCTCCCAAAAAGAATTTAAAAGAAAGAAATATAAAAATACAAATCAACGTTACTAATAAAATAAAAATAAGTAAAAAATAAAAGAGTTTAAACGAAAAATGTACATTATTTGTGAAATACTGCTTTGATCTAGTTATTTATTTATATACTGTATTTTTGTTACAGAAATATTATAAATCGAATCTATGCGCACGAGTTCATTTTTCGATTCTATTCCTACGTTGTGCGAAAAGAGACAAATACACAGCCTACTAAACTGTTATTATGAATGAACTTCTGTGTAAAAATATATTTTTGGAGGAAACGGTGCTTTTTAAAGTCTGGAAAATGTTTCAATTCTGTTTTCCTGAAGGAATACAAACTACCAATTTATATTTCCAAAATTACTATTAAAATTTGACATTAAGCAATGAAAGCCAAATATGTCATAAAATTAAAATTAATGCCAGAAATGGGATTTGAATCCGGGACTTCTAACTCCATACATTAGTACGTAAACGATCACGCTATCCAAGCATCCCAATGCAAACATTAATTGTCCTTTCCTTATATACAGTAGAATTGCATATAAGAAAGAAAAATTGTGTGCACTAGGATTATTGGATAACGTGGTCGGTTTACCGACTAATATATAGAGTTAGATGTCCTAGGTTCAAATCCCGGTTCAGGCGCTTATTTTTTTTCATGTCATATTAGGCCCTCATTGCTAAATGTCAAAATTTAATCATAGGATCGAAAAACGAAGCTTCACTGCTATTAAGTAAAAATTCTCTTTAATTTGCTTACTTGCTATAGTAGCCACGAGAGGGCAGTGAGATCGAGTTCCCGTTACCTCTCATGATAGAGGATATATGGCGAGTGTACAACCAGAGTGAACTAAGCGCCATTTTTTTAAAAATTGCCGATCTTCGCGCCATATGTACATGATTTTAATGTACTGCAAACCATTGCATTGAATAAACAAATTATTGACTCATGGAACCGCTAGCGGTAAATTTCATTCTGTCAGACTACTATTGGAGATATCTGTGGTCAAGGAGAGTGAACTAAGTGCACGGGAAAGTCCCTTATTGTGTATGTAGTACCGTGTAAAAAAATGGATAGTGGTAAAGGTATAAGCAGTCCGTCGGACTTTTTCATCATTCTCTGATGAAGATTACTTTTCTGATGCTGAGGGGGGTAAGTAAAACAACCATTTGTAAAGAAATATAATATATTTTTAATAAATAAATTTTTGATTATAGGTTATGTGAATTCATAAAATTGTGATCAAGCATAGTGAACTATGTCACATATATTATTTTCTTGCCTGATACAATGCTGTCATCTGTTAGCAGCAATATCAGCTATGCATTCCCTTCTTCGTATGTATCAGTGACTAAAAAACATCTAACCCGCCTTTTACATAGTTCACTATGGTCGAATTTAATGATGTTATATTCCAACCGAGAAATAGTGTATATTCGCACGAATAGAAATTAATCGGGGCTAATACTTGTTGTTTAAAATAATTTATAGCATAAATACATTCATTATTTATATTGTAATAATATTTCCACATAATACTATATTCTAACAATATTTTTTTAAAATTTATATTCAGATTCGTCATCTGATAGCTACGATAGTAATTCACCAATCATAAAAACGTAGGAAAGCAAAGCCTAAAATATGGAAAAAGGACATTCGAAAAAAAAGAAGCAAAATTCAGGAAAAGCATATACGAATACCCGTGGATTAAAATTTCCTAAAAAATTGTTTGCAAGGACTTTGACTGCAACTGTCGCTGGAAATGTGGAGACAAAATTACTTTTGAACAGCGGAAAAATAATTTTGATACGTTCTTTAGCAATTCTTCCTGGGAAACACAAACAGCCATACTAGCAAAATCTGTTAAAGTAGTTGCAATTAAACGTAAAAGAAAAGAGAAAGACAGTCGAAAAGTCTAATCAAGAGAATATTATTTGCATGTGGGTTCTGAGGATGTTCGTGTATGTAAAGCTATGTTTATGAATACACTGGAAACAATATTACTAATAAACTATGTACAAACTATACTAGAAGATAACAAAATATGATGAAAAATATTTAAAAAAATATAATTATTATTTATAGTGAATTTAGATTTATTGCATCCCTGATAATCACTAAAAGATCAGAGTGTGTTCAACTAAAGTGAACTATTATCAACGACATGCGGTACTTCATTCCGCCAACTGAACTATGTGATTGCTGTAGCAAAAGTAACCACTATTTTCATATATATCAAAGTGGAATATATTGGTCACGTGTATTTTCTGTCATTTAGAAAACACAAAATATTTGCCTTTTAAAGTTTCAGGTCATTATCTTTTGCGGTTACGATGTGATGAGGTTTCAAACTTAATTATCTTATACTGAAAAATTAACAATATGTCACTTAGTTCACTCTGGTTGTACACTCGCCATATATAAAGGAAAATAAATGTTTGTGCAAGGATGCCTGGATAGCGTACTAACGTATCAAGTTAGAGGTCCTGGGTTCAAATCCAAATTCAGGCGTTTATTTTTATAATCATGTCATATATATATCCATCCATTAATAGTAATTCTGCACGAGGGCAGGTCTTTCACTGCAATCATAGCATTTTCATGCTATGCTTTGCAGCTTTACTAGGAAATGGTGTGGTAGCTACCCGTTGTTTTCCACACGGTGAAGGATGATGATGGTGATGACCGGATGATTTTCGGTGAGCGTTGGGCCCTAAGCTTCCTGACATTCGTCTTACAGGTGAGGAAAAATCTCGAAAAAAAACCTGACCCAGGAGCTCGTCCCGACCGGGAATCGAACCCGGGCCCGCTGCGTGACAAGGCAGCACGCTACCTCGAGACCATAGCAGTGGAATAGCCTATATATATATATATATATATTATATATATCATCATCATCATCATCCGGTATCATGGCAACTGCCGCCGTCTTCCGGAAACCAGACGCCATTCCTCTCTGTCCATCAAATTGATCTTCCTCCAATCCTCTGATATTCATAGCTGCTTGTACTCCTTCTATCCAAGTTTTCTTCGGTCTTCCTCTCTTCCTCCCCTTCTATTGGGATCCATTCCATAACAATTTTAGGCAATCTTTGCTCTGGCATTCTTTTGACATGGCCTTACCACTGTAATCTTTTCTTTTCTATATGGTAATGTGTATGATGTCTGGCTCCTCTTGTACACCCATAATTTCCCTTATTTATTTATTTCGTATTCTATCCATTCTAGAATTTCCAGCTGATCTTCTTAAAACATCCATTTCTGTACTTAAAATATTTTCATATCCCTGGTAGGAATTTGCCAGACTTCAGCACCATTTGTTAAATTGCTCTGAATTGTGGTTTGATATATGTGTAATTTTCTATTTTTTTTGTAATAATTTTGCTCCACCAAACGGAGTTTAAAGCATTTATTGCTTGTTTGTTTGTGCGATTCCATTTTTAATTTCCACTGTGTTATCGCCTGAATGGTCTAATTTTGTTCCTAAATAAGTGCATTCACCAAAGAGAGATGAACAAACAGGTGAATGGAGAAGACTACATAACAATGAACTACATGGTCTTTATAGGAAGCCAGATATAATAAGAACAGTTAAGTCTCGTAGACTGCGATGGGCAGGACATGTTGCACATATGGGGAATGAAAGACTTGCATGGAAGCTTCTTGTAGGACAGCCAGAGGGAGAACGCCCAGTTGGTAGACCAAGAATGAAGTGGGAGAATAAAATTAACTATGATTTGAGGGAAGTAGATTATACAGGGAATGATTGGAAAGCATTAGCTCAGGATAGGGATGTATGGAGAGCTTATGTCCGTGCGGCCATGAACCTACGGGTTCGATAGTGCCAGTGAGTGAGTGAGTAAGTAAGTAAGTAAGTAAGTAAGTAAGTAAGTAAGTAAGTAAGTAAATAAGTGCATTCAATACTAGGTTTTAGTTCTTCTCCATTGTTGAAATTTATATTTTCCATTTCTTTTCCTATACAGATATTTAGTTTTCTCAGTGTTTATATATATACATATCATTTAAAGATCCAAATTAGTTTAAAGGAAAGGAAATCTTATAGGGGTTTGAAGCAATTACCTGGAAGATACGTTTGACAAAGCGTTCTGAGAATCAGATTGTCATTATTCCACTGCACTCTGGTGCAAGGAAAATCTGCTCTTTACACAACATAGAATGTTCAGTAATTGTCACAAAGCTATAGAAGACTTTGTGTAACTCAACGCCTAACATTACAGTATCGGCTACCCATGTAGCAGTGCTCGGCTTGAGAGGAGACGGTGATGTAACAGAAATACGAGACGAGTTGGTTTGATTTTGGGACTAGTCAAAGTATGGTGTTGATGTTTGACATTAGCTGGTGTGCCATCAAATTGAGTGGAATCACACACATATTTGTATCCCCACAGGATGTCGACATACTCAACATAATACAACTCGACATACCATAAATACCAACAACACATTCCAGTTTTCTCTTCTTCACCTGCAAAAATTACCCAAAGGTGTAAATTATGCGAAGCGTAGGTATTTGTATGGAATATCATACATTCTGTTGTCGCGCTTAGCACTTCTATTGTTTCTTCCAGCATCGCGATCAAAAGCCTTGCTTACACATTGCGGTACATTCTCTCTCTCTCTCCTGTTAATACGTTTACATTTATGGGTAATAATGTTCTAACTCCAATCAAATTAATTATAGACAAAATTAGTTTAAATTGCAACTTACATAAATATGGAACACTTTTACTAATCACTCGCATTTATTCCTCATTCCTCCAACCTCACTGCTAATTTTCAAACATAATTATAAACAATAGCAATTTTTTAAAATTTATTTATATACACGTTCTGAGGTACATTTTTGGACCAAAGAGACATGAACAGCCAGGTGAATTGAGAAGACTGAATAACATTGAATTACATGGTTTTTATAGGAAGCCAGATACTTGTATAATGAGAACATTTAAGTCTGGTAGACCGCGATGGCCAGGACATGAGGCACGAATGGGGAATAAAAGACGTGCATGGAAGCTTCTTGTAGGAAAACCAGAGGGAAAACGCCCAGTTGGTATACCAAGAATGAGGTGGGAGAATAACATTAACTATGATTTGAGGGAAGTAGATTATACAGGGAATGATTGGAAAACATTGGATCAGGATAGGGATATATGGAGAGCTTATGTCCGCGCGGCAATGAACCTACGAGTTCGATAGTGCCAGTGAGTTAGTTAGTTACACATTTACAATGTTTACACATCTTTCTGTGCCTAAAGTTTTATTTTCCTTCACCATTCGTCTCAATCCATCCACTCCATGTTCTCCAGTCCTCTTGTTCTCATTCCAGTTCTTATTTCTTGCATCCACGAGTTTCGACGTCTTCCTTTTCTCCTTTTTCCAGGTGGGCACAATTCCAATGTTTTTCTGGCATTCGCGGTACATGCCCATACCAATTTAATTGCTTTTATCTTATATAATATTCTATTGAATATCTAATATTCATTTTTTCTGATATGGCAGTAAGCCCGCCAAAGCCTATCCTAAGCCAGGTTAGAAAAGGGTGAGGGGAGGAGTAACAATCTAGTTAAAAAAACAGAGTTCAGTACGCCCACTTATAGTACCATGTGAGGGCCCCTTATCTAGAGTACAGATACTGCTGCCTTGCAGTTCGTCATTGGTTTGATAAAGGCTAAAGGAAGAGAACCTTGACAAAAAAATCACCTGGTCCTCCAAGTTGGGGTTGATGCATCAGGCCAGCACCCTGTTCATCACAAAAAAACATCCATCCATAGTAATTCTGCCGGAAGGCAGGTCCTTCACTGCAATCATAGCATTTTCATGCTATGCTTGCAGCTTTACTAGGGAATTGTAGGTGTGGTAGCTTCCCGTTGCTTTCCACACCGGTGAAGGATGATGATGATGATGATGATGGCCATATGATTTCGTGGACCGTTTGGGCCTTTAAGTTTTAAAGTTTTCCTGACATTTGCCTTACAGGTGAGGAAAAACCCCGATAAAAACCTCACCCAGAAAAACTGCCCCGACCGGGGATCGAACCCAGGCCCGCTGCGTGACAAGGCAGCACGCTACCTCGAGACCACAGCGGTGGACTTACAAAAAAAAAAAAAAAAAAAAAAGAAAACATAACAGTGCTAAAAGCCTAAAGATTTTATTTAATACTTATTTATATATGTTTTTCTAGAAACTCGTATTTGTGTAGTTGCGTTTGACATGTGTTGTAATGGTGTTATAAGAAAGTAAAAGTAAAAGTGATCCCGCTACAGGCCAAGAGTATGATTAAGTTAATACGCTACAAACAGAAAGGTCGAGCGTTCGAGTCCCGGTGGAGTCAGGATTTTTATACTGGGATCGACTCAGAATAGGTAAAGGCGGCCGTCACGCAGGGCCGGTAACCCGGCTGACATCAAGTGCCGATTGTCTAGAAAAAATAGGAGCCTAACCTCCTGTTACCCCAAGGGTCGCCTATGGCCTGTAGTAGGAACACTTTACCTATTTTTACAGGCCATAGGAGGCCCATGGGATAGTAGGAAGTTAAGGCTCCCATTTTTTCTAGACAATTGGCACTTGATGTCAGCCGGGTTGTCAGCCCTGTGTGAGACGGCCGCCTTTACCCGCATTTACTCATTTCCTTTAGAGACTGAGATGACCTCAGGGCCATGGTGCCACCAGAAGGTTCGTGTCAGTTTAAAACATCCATATATCACCGGGACTCGAACCCCTTAACCTTACGGTTTGTAGCGTATTGACTTAACCAACTACGCTAAGACGTGCCCTCAATGGTATTATGAGAATTGTGATGAAATGGAAGGTGATGATGAAATTCAAATCCAGCATTTGCTTTGAATTCAAAATCGGGAAAAAGGTACCCAATCAGGTTGGTCGGCTGCATTGTTTGAACTTGGGATCCTCTGAATAAAAATCTCAAACCATAGGATTTGAACAAGCTTGCTTATTCACATATTTATATGAATTTTAATAAATTTATTAATTATTAATCCATATATGCTTCTAAGTCAATTAGAATTCTAATTATATTTGGGCTAATGATTAAAAATATTATAGACATAACAAATAATTAATAAAACAATATAATTACAATCACAATAAATCATATAACAAAAAATAAAAAAATATAATTATTATAGTGGAATTTATTGTACTTTCACTTTATCTTATTTCATGTTTTTATTTATTTTTTAAAGGTCTAATTAAATTATTTCATATTTTTAAAACATCAGAGAACATTTTTTATGGTACAAAGGAGTGGTCGGGATCAAACGTGACAAGTAAATTAATAACTGTAAAATATCCTGAGCTCTAATTTAATAGACTCTTAATACTATAAGAGATCATATCAATGAAAACTTCATGAAAACAATTGTATTAGAAACACTAAATTGTAACAAAACCTAGTTAAATTTTCAATAAGTTACATGTACAAAAACAGCTACAGTACTATTAGCGGGAATTAAAATTAGTATCAGAAGTGAGGAACCGACCTTCCTAAAGGAGGACACGATAAGAGGATGATGATGATCAGAAGTGAATCCGACCTACACACGACATTTATAAAATAACTAGTATAAATATAAATATAGTATAATAATACTATAAATATTTTAATACAGATAAAATACAAAATAATTAGGCCTACATATTTCGAGTTTCATTAAATAATTAAATTATGAAAATATCAAAAAGTCCATCAATGAATGGAACTGATGAAAGCAATAATAATAATAATAATAATAATAATAATAATAATAATAATAATAATAATAATAATAATAATAATAATAATAATAATAATAATCATCATAATCATCATCAGCATCAAGGATTAGACCTGCTGGTCTGTTCCGACCTCATTTTAGAATTGGTGTATTCATCTTTTATTGGGTCTTCCAACATTTCTTTGTCCTAATGGTTTGTGATGTGATGAATAATTGTTTCGGAATTCTATTGTTATCCATTCTATTGATGTGGTCCATTCATTCATCTCTGTATTGTGTAATTCTATCTAATAGTTTGAATATATAAGATGGACAGAACAACTTTGAGGCGGAACAGGCAATTTTTGCCTAGCTCGTGAAGTGAAGAAGAAGAAGAAGAAGAAGAAGACGTTTGAATATATTCAGTTCTTATCGTATATCCTCACTTCGCCTTTGATCCATTATTGTATAGCCAGCATTAATAATAATAATAATAATAATAATAATAATAATAATAATAATAATTCCGATTCCGATTGAGGGTCTTTCCACTTTTCAGCGGTTGCCCTTTTACCAGCCGGCTGCTGGCCCTTCATATCCACATGTGTCAATCACAGAGGTAGATGATCAACAGCCAGTGTAGGGGTGACATGTGGTTAGCATGTCGAGTCCCCCAGCCGTTATAGCTGGTTCCTCAACCTGGAGCCGCTACTTATTGTAGCTACCCAATTGCCTCACGATGCTGGGTGGGCACCGGTCCCATACTGGCCGAAATACCATGAGAAAATTTCTTCCCCCACGGAGACTCGAACCAGCGCAAGTCCCGTAGCTCTGCGCCAAGGCTTCCTACCTTATCCGCTCGGCTACGGCGCGGGACAATAATAATAATAATAATAATAATAATAATAATAATAATAATAATAATAATAAATGGTAGTGATGATAACTTAGTAGCAATTTTTTGCGCGATAGTGCGTTTTGTCGTATTACAGCAATGGCGACCATGATTGAAAGTTCAACTTCCTACATTTCGGGATTGCCAACCTAAATAACTACACTGTAATATTACATATTACAAACCACGTGCGGGAAGTAAAACCACTGCCCTTTATGTACACTACATACAATGTATATACAAAAATATATCCAAAAGGTTGTTTTAACATGCATTATACGAAACAAATTACTGCATTTTAAATGAACTGAACTTTATTTAAAACAATATAAAACAACAAATACGTACTTGCCGCCATTTTATGACTGATTGGTGTCACGGTCTGCTGTAGTCTCAACTTAATAAACATTGTCCACACTGTTAATGTTAGTCAGTTGTTTATAATGAACTCAAATATTTCCAATAGAACAAGATAACTTATCCCATGGATTTTTACATCCTAAAATTCCATCGATTTCGGACCAAAGGCAAGGAACAGGACCATTAGACCATCGTGGCCGATATATATATATATATATATATATATAATTAAGAAAGGTTCCTTGGGTTTTAAGCGTCATGGATTGAAGGTTGGCCTGGCCTCTGGCCACTGATTCCCACATTTCGACATGATCCCACGTGCCATTATCAAGGAATCTTCAAGAAAATGTTGTTAAACATACTTATATGCGCGAAAAGCTGTAACATAACACACACACACACACACATATTATATATTTGTTTCCTCTTCAGTTTAACCTCACTGGCAGCTCCGTTGCGCAAGCGGTTAGACGCTCGTCTCTCACCGCTGGATCCCGAGTTCGCATGTCGGTTACTCCATGTGGGTTTCTTGGTGGATAACGTTATGTAAAATATGTGTAATAATATTATGTAAAATATG
The DNA here is from genome assembly GCA_030220185.1 of Diploptera punctata. Lineage (NCBI taxonomy): Eukaryota > Metazoa > Arthropoda > Insecta > Blattodea > Blaberidae > Diploptera > Diploptera punctata. The sequence continues at coordinate 40,782 of JASPKZ010000165.1, read as the reverse complement.
AAATATTAAACATTAAAACTTAATTTTATACAAATTTCATATTAAATATTAATTTAAGATAGACCAAGCTTGAAGAAATGGGAAAGTGGGACTGTTAAATGTTTGACTACATGATTAGAAGGGAGTTGACATGTTTCTCCTATAAAGTGATCCCACTATAGGCCTTAGAAGGCCCTTGCGGTAGTAGGAGGGTAAGGTTCGCATCATTCTAGACAATCAGCAGTATTTGTCAGTCCTGCGTTATACCCCCTCTTTCCCCCCATAATATAGTACAGTGCTGATTTTCGTCGACACCTGGACCATGATGCTGCCAGTAGGTTTAGGCAATTTTAAAAATCCTGACCCCACAGGGACTAGATCCCCGACTTTCTGTCCTGTAGCATATTGCCTTAAACAACTATGTCATGGCGCGTCCCCTACATGTATATACTATTTCATTCATAAATAGAGTAGATTGTTCAAGTTTTAAAAGAGATCTTGCAATGTGGAATCCTATACCCAAGTCTTCAATGTCTTCCTATATCTATCTTTGTGGTGTCTCGTAAATTAAATTATTTTTTTACCGTTTACCATCAGATTTTATATAAGTTGGTAAATCTGTTTCAGTGTACAGTCAGGTGTACAAGTTTCTAATGTAAACAAATATTGTCATAGAGACTGTTTTAAAGTATTTTTCCGTTTATGAAAATTATTATTTTCTAATTAAGAGACAACATATGTAGTTTTGTATAACACTCTTAGAAATATGCAATTATGATCAAATATGTAAAAATGTGTAATGTTAAATTTTCATATTTGATAAGCAATTTTCAAACTCATGGACTTCTTTCTCATTTTTATCATAAGTAATGACATGAGTAATTTCCAAATTATCGATACAATCACGACTCACGAAATGAGGAGTGAATTCATCTAGAGAATTTGAAAATCAAGAGTGGCGTTTGTTAGGACTATTTAACGAATAAAATTAAGCCGTTTACTCGCAAATCATTATTTAAATATAGTAATTTAAAATATTTATATATTTAAAGTAAACGGCGATGTCTGAAAACAAATGAGAAACGTTATGTTTCATTTGTTCATCACTGCAACCAGATCATATTTATTGCCAAATAGAATCGCAATATTGTAAGAATGCAGCCTAGTGGGTAAAAATGAAACACATAATTACAGGTTAATAATTAATTTATGATGTCCTATGATGTAAATATGTCAATTATATTTTTCTGCAACGTTAATTCCTGGGAAATAATACGTTTAAGAAAGTGCAAACAGTGGTCTTTTTTATGGTATAATCAATTTCTACGAATGTTTTTCTATTATACCTCGCAGGCAGAATCTGGTTACAATCGTGTATCATATATACAATCTGGGAGACACTTGATAACATGAAAGCGATAAAATGAAAGTGATAAAATCGAGGTGAAAAACGACTGTGATTGGTTGTAAATAAAAATTCATTGAAATGTGATTGGTCATTGACTGCCATTTGGGGCATGAGTTGAATAGTCTACGTAAAACCAAAGGGAAAGAATATGTAATTACATACGAATCCTAGAATTAGATATAACGTACTCATGTATTCGGTAACTTCTAATAAGAAGGATATGAGGCGAGGTGATACAATTATTCTTAACGTAACCACCCAGGAGTTTTGTTCAGTGATGTTGGGATGGTGTAAGGTACTCATGCTCTCCGGTACTTTATTAATATTATACAAGTATTTGATCCAAATAATAATTGCAAATTCAGAAGATAATCTGCAGAAAGATCTGTATGAACTTAACAAAATTACAGAAGAATATGGATTGAAGATATCTACAGAGAAAACAAAAATTATGGCATTTCAAGGTGCAGAGCCTGTAAAATTGTACTTGACAATAACATTTTGGAGCAGGTGAATAATTTTACATATCTAGGATGCAATATCTCATATGAAGAAGAAAAGGATGTAAAAGTAAAGTGATCCCACAACAGGCCCGGAGGCCCTTGGGGTAGTAGGAGGTTAAGGCTCCCACTTTTTCTAGACAATCGGCACTTTATGTCAGCCGGGTTGTCAGTCCTGCGTGACGGCCGTCTTTAACCCCAGAACAAGCGCCTGGTACTCATTTCCGTTAGAGGCTGAGTCGACCCAAGGGCCATAGTGCCGCCAGAGGGTTTGGGTCAGTTTAAAAATCCTGACCCCAACGGGACTTGAACCCTCGACCCTCCGGCTTGTAGCTCAGTGCCTTAACCACTACGCTAAATGCAAAAATATCAAAATTTTAAAGAATTTTAGGGTTAATAAATTCTATCTTCAAGCCACAGTTAGGCCAAGAACATTCAAGACTAAAAGTGTATAAAACTCTGGCCCTTTCAACTCTTTTGTATGGTAGGGAAGTATGGGCGTTGAAACAGAAGGATATACAGAGACTTAGATCTGAAATGAGATACCTTCGGAGGACTGCAGGATACACACTACTAGAACACACAAAAAATGAAGACATCTTAGAAGAATTACACATGGAACCTTTAGAAAACAAAATTACTTATAAGTCAAGATAGATGTAACATGTTCAGCGAATGGAAGATGACAGGATACCCAAACAAATGTTAAGTATCAACCTGCAGGAAGAAGAAGACCAGGACGTCCACTCAAAAGACTTCTGGATGGTGTTTCTCCCGAAACAGGTCAACAAATGGCCTAAATTCGTGAATGTACTATGATGATGATGATGACGATGATGAAGTATTTGATGTTTATGTACCAGACACAGCTGAAAACAGTATCCTATAAGACAGCACAGGATAAGGTATATATACGCAGACTCAAGCTTGGCCAAGGTTATATTTAAAATCCCATACCCCGCCGGGAATCGAAAACGTGCGACGGAATGAAAGGTAAGGTGTACACCGACGACGCTATAAGTAATCGTGACTTAAAAACAAAACCGAAGATTCTGTTGAGTGAAGTAACTGTAGAGAGAAATAGATTTAAGCATAAATGCTTAATGAGACTGTACTCATCAGTTTTCCCTCTTCGTCCCCTCTGACATCACCAAAGCTTAACCCCCCCCTCTTTTCACTCTGGACACATCACGTGCTCTGGTACTAGTAGGGACCTCGGACGTGCTCGCTTGAAAATTCATTATCATAATTATAATCCCGACTCATTACCCCTTTCTCTTTCCCTCCCTCCCACTTCTGTTGTTCTCTCCTAATCAACGGTTGCTGCATTTCCAAACCCCAAGCCCTCACCCCTCTCTTCGCCACTTTCCATCGAACTAAACAAAAAACCTGGCTTTTTTTCAATACAGTCCAAAGCGAGCAAAATGAAAACGAAGGACCGCATCGCCGCCCTATTGTATGTGAAAGGTTTTTTTTGTATGTATGTGTGTATGTATGTACGTGTGTATGTATGGTATGTGCTCGAAAAATCAGTTACGAGAGAACAAAACGAATCAACCACCCCTCTTTTCTCCCTCTCTTCCCATCACACAATTCTCTCGCCTTGCACTCCACCCCCACAACCCTCTCTACCAAAACCAAAACCCTCCTTTCTCCACTCGCGTATAGTATGCGGATAACAAAGATAACATTTAAGAGCAATGAACCGCCGTAACGTACGTAGATAACTGGGGTGCTCAAATGTAACAAAACTTTTCCTTTCCCTTGACAAAGATGGCGATAAAAGCGAGCATGTGGGTGTGTCATCCCTGTGTAAGGTCCTCACTAATATTAATTGTATTATCTATAATCTTTTTAATTAATACAACTTACAGATCTTTGAATCCAACTTTAGAAATGTTATAAAACTGAACAACTAACTACACTACCAAAATTAGCCGTACACCTTAGATGTTTTATTATGCAGCATGATCTCTACGGAACTCACTCCAATCGTTCATACGGCAGTTTACAAAATCTTCTACTAGCATAGGCCTATGATTTTGTCTTGGATATTTGTTTCAGGTCCATGTCTACACTTGAATAAAGTCCACCCTTGTGGTCTCGATGTAATCGTGTTGCTTTGTCACGCAGCGGTCCCGTGGTTCGAATCTCGGGGGTCGGGACAAGTTTCCTGTGTGTAAGTTTTTTCGGAGTTTTTCCTCACATGTCAGACAACTGTCATGAAACTTAAGGCCAAAACGTCCCTCGAACATCATCTGGCCATCACTTTCATCATGATAATATTCGCCTGATCATATATAAACTGGCAGCCTTTCAAATCGCCCTCACAGAAGTGAGATATAATCACGCCCCGATGCCAGGAGACAATATCAGACATTTCGTAATGACCACTAGTGGCATTGAAAACACCACACACAGACACACACACACACACACACACACAAAACACACACACACACACACACACACATATATATATATATATATATATATATATCCATCCATAGTAATTCTGCCCGAGGGCAGGTCTTTCACTGCAATCATAGCATTTTCATGCTATGTTTTGCAGCTTTACTAGGGAATTGTAGGTGTGGTAGCTTCCCGTTGCTTTCCACACCGGTGAAGGAGGATGATGATAATGATAAGGATGATGATGATGATGGTCATATGATTTCGGGGACCGTTTGGGCCTGAAAGATTTCCTGATATTTGTCTTAAACGTGTGGAAAAACCCCGATGAAAACCTCACCCAGAAAAACTGCCCCGACCGGGGATCGAACCCGGGCCCTCTGCGTGACAAGGCAGCACGCTACCTCGTGACCACAGCGAGTATATAATACTCGAATAATATCTATTACACAGCCAGGACTCGAAAATAAGAGTAAATCAAGATATTGAAAAACTTAGTACGCTAAAATATATCATATAATGTTTATTAGTAGGTAGGTAGGTTTTTATATAAAGTCATTTAACAGCTCAGATCATTAGCATAGGAATTTAAATCAAGAGTGAAAGGGCCGACGAATTTTGCTGAGAGTCTTTTTTTTCTTCAAACTTGGAGTTCTTTACGTAACTTATGTCTACGACAAGAGACCCATGTCTTTACTTCCCTTTTAAGGGCAGATTTTTTTTTCGCCCTTACAAAATTAATGATTGGACTAATATATATTTTTTAATAAAGTTGTTGGGTTACAATGTGGATTGACTACTATAAAGCTGATTTAAGGAAACGTTTATTTACCTGAAATGAAATAATTAATCATATAATAAATAAAATTATTAACTGATTTACAGTAATTGTTGCTTAGATCAGTTGGAACACAATTCATAATTTGTTAACATGTCTGAAGAAGGTACAGTGTACCGAAACAGCTGTCACTGAATTATATAATAAATATGAAAATCAAATAAAACTACGTTTTATTTTTATTTAATTAATAAATATGGATTTTCATCAAGTAAACACCAACTCAATTGATTAGTAATCATCTCATTAACATCAGTTAAGTAGAACAGTTCTGAACGGAATCTGATAACACTAATATATTTTATGCTGTTATTATTATTAAAAGGTGAAAGTAAATCGATTTCACTACAAGCCTTGGGAAGGCCCTTGGGTTGTAAGAGGACTTAAGGCTTCCACCTTTTAAGACAATCGGCACGAGATGTCAACCGGGTTGTCGTCCCTGTGTGACAGGAAATATTGGTATCTTAACCAAGAATGCTATAATTATTCCTAAATACAAGAAAAAAATCTAGTCTTTACATCCGAAACTTACTACGTCTGATACTAATTTCAGTTAGAGTTAGTCGATCCCAGAGCCATAACGCCGCGAGAAGTTTAAGTCCCTTAAAAATCCTGACTCCCACCGGGACTCGAACAATTAATCTTCCGGCTTGCAACATATTACTTTAACCAACTACGCTATGGCGTGTCCTTCTATTATTATTATTATTATTATTATTATTATTATTATTATTATTATTATTATTATTATTATTACTTAAATTATATAAAATTATATAAAACAATGGCTGTTCCTTTGTTGTTGTATGGAAGTGAAAATTGGATAATGAAATCAAGGAATGAAACTATACGAGAAGAATTAAATATATATCAAATTGAAGATAAAATCAGCGAAAATAATAAGAAATGGACAGAACACTTAATGAGAATGAACAACGAAAGAATACCAAAAAGAACCTTCCTATATAATCCCAGAGGAACAAGAGATGTTGGCCGACCACGTAGAAGATGGACTCCACTTTTAACTTCGCCGGAACAGGCTGCATAGCCTAAACCTTGTAGTAGAAGAAGGAGAAGAAGATTATTATTATTATTATTATTATTATTATTATTATTATTATTGTTCAAATGCTTCCCTGTAGGGGGAGAGCGCCTAAATCTCTGTAAAGGGAAAACATGGGCGTACAATACAATTATTATTATTATTATTATTATTATTATTATTATTATTACTATTATCATTGTTATTATTATGTATGTTTCAAAGTCACCCACTGTTCTTTTTTGTTTAGGGTTCCGCGTTAGGCGGATAGATGGCATTAATATGGTCTATTTGAAATTAGGAACACCACTTTTCGTAGTGACCCTTACAATTTTGTGCATAGAGAAGAGTATAGGATAAGTGTATGTTCGTGTTTTATTATGTAAGGTATTTGTATGAGGGGCGAGGATAAAGAGGGAATAGAAAGTGAAACTCGAAACCGGCATATGGCCTACTCCTGTCTAAAAGCACCGAGGGGACCGGCCGGCTTGACGAAATATCCGACGGACAAATCCCTAACAATGGTACTACATACTTTCCTAACTTACATACTGCTGATACATTTGGAATTTAATCTAAGAATCTGATACACAATCTATCATTTACATTTTGTTCACAACCACTCCTTTTGGCCCCAAGATTAAATGTTTTTGCAATTTAAATTTTGAACCCCGCTGGGTATTGAATCGAATCCACTAGTCAGGAAGTGGGCACACTACCACTTGGGCAAGTTAGTTAAATGTGTGTGTGTGTTTCCAATACCACCCAGTAACTTCCATGCTTCGAGTTTCGTACTAGACGGATAGATAGCGTTCAATTCATTAATTTATTATTATTATTATTATTATTATTATTATTATTATTATTATTATTATTATTATTATTATTATTATTATTATTATTATTATTATGTGTATCTTAATACCAATGGAAAGAACATTTAGACAGAATGGAGAATACAAGATTACCCAAAAAAATCAACACCTACAAACCACATAGAAAAAGATCTTTGGGACGACCAAGGAAACGATGGATTTTGAGACCGGAACATGTAGCATTGACCTAATCCTGGAAAGGAAGAGAAAGAAAGAAGAAGAAGTATATCTTAACGACTTGAGAAACATTGCAGTGCTACATTTAGCTTACGCATTAAATTTCTATCGTCATTAATCTACCACACTCTATTTTGGTTAGACATTCTACAGGGGTTCTTGTCTTTCATATTTTACTGTTCTTTTCATAGAGTTTACACCCCCCCCCGTGGGACATAACAAGCCAATATCTTGAGCCGATCACCAATAGGCAGGGAGCAGGAACTCTGAACCACAGGTTAGACAGATGCAGAGTGACGACTTCCCTGAATACGCCTTTAACATGATGCCAGGGCCATCACCAGAGATGGTGCAGAAGAGTATGTGATAAGGGACACACATTAAGACTAAATATATATATATATATATATATATAATTTAAAAGTTCCTTTCGCATCTGAGTGGCAAATACGAACTCTATCGATCATGCCACGGCAACTTACCCCGCCTGACACAGAATTGAAAGCCTCGACAAAGCCAAAGCTCGACTTTGAATGGCTGATGCAGGTGATCTTGCACAGCGAAATAATTATGTTGAATACATTATGAGCGTAAACACTAAAAACACATTTAAATTAACCTCCAATAACATTTAGGAAGCGAAAACAATTATTTCTAATAAGCATAAAATTTCTACTTGCGAAAATATACCAGTCCCTTTGGAAGAAAGATGGGAGACAATGAGAACTCCTGAAAATTTAATTTAAATTACATTATTTAGATCTATTGGCGTGCATAGCGTAACAATTATAATAACTAACAAACTCACTGCCACTATCAAACTCGTATGTTCATGGCTGCGCGGATATAAACTCTTTACACATCTCTATCCCTATTCCATTCATCCCCTGTATAATCCATTTCCCTCAAATCAGGGTTAATGTTATTTCCCACCTCATTCTTGGTCTACCAACTGGGTGTTTTCCCTCTGGTTTTCCTACAAGAAGTTTCCATGCTCCTCTTTGATTCCCCATTCGTGCCACATGTCCTGCCCATCACAGTCTACGTGACTTAACTGTTATTATATCTGGATTCCTGCAAAGCTCATGTAGCTTACTGTTATGTAGCGGCTCCTGGTTGAGAAAACCAGCTATAACGGCCGACACGTGCCACCCTACACAGGAAAGATTATCGTCTACCTCTGTGATTAACACATGTAGACGTAAGGTCAGCAGCCGGCTGGTAGGCCAAAGGGCCTTCTAGGCCTGTCGCGCCATGGAGTTTAGTTTAGCTCACTATTATGTAGCCTTCTCCATTCTGTTCATTTCTCTTTGGTCCAAAAAAATCCTAAGAACTGTTTTCTCAAAGATTCGTAATATTTTCTCCTCCCTTAAAGGGATTTATAGTCCAATGTATAATAATTCTAAAAAAATAACAATAAACCAAGAACCTGCCCATTCCATTAACTAGGAATAGTTATGCACACGGAGAGATTAAGTGTCATGCCATTATGCAAGAGTTTAACTTTTTCACCCTTATTACATTTTTTTCTATTACAACTCTACTTGAAACACGTGATTAACACATGTAGACGTAAGGTCAGCAGCCGGCTGGTAGGCCAAAGGGCCTTCTAGGCCTGTCGCGCCATGGAGTTTAGTTTAGCTCACTATTATGTAGCCTTCTCCATTCTGTTCATTTCTCTTTGGTCCAAAAAAAATCCTAAGAACTGTTTTCTCAAAGATTCGTAATATTTTCTCCTCCCTTAAAGGGATTTATAGTCCAATGTATAATAATTCTAAAAAAATAACAATAAACCAAGAACCTGCCATTCCATTAACTAGGAATAGTTATGTACACGGAGAGATTAAGTGTCATGCCATTATGCAAGAGTTTAACTTTTTCACCCTTATTACATTTTTTTCTATTACAACTCTACTTGAAACACGTGATTAACACATGCAAACGTAAGGCCAGCAGCCTTACAAATGCCGAGACAAATGGTCTCAGACAGTCTGCCGCCTTTCGCCTCATTGCGCTTTGCAGGTCCTATCTCAATCAGACTTCTCTATAAATTTCTCTATAAAAGTATCAAAATATTATGTAATTTGATGACACATCGTTAGCTTCCATCAACTATACAACAAAGTTCATCGTATCTTTTTTTCACTCTCAATTGAATTTTCAATGTAGTTCACAACATTGGGAAGTACAAACTGAAAACGTTAGAACTTTTTTTAGTCTTTTCATAAAAGAGAGAGACAGAGAGAAGTCGAAAAAGAGTTTTATATTTAAAAAAATTATGGTATGTGAATAAAAGGAGCTGGAGTGTGATGAAATGGGCGGAGGTTAGGACAAATGAAACGTGGGCATATGAGACAGAAAGATAAAGACCAAAGCTTTTGGGTTCGACGGACTCCCAACGGCTGGTGATGAATCACCAAAACCTATCACTCAATTAACGCCTGATTCAAAGCAGCATGTCTGCCTCCGCAATAATATACAGTTAGTAGAGAAATTCGCGTCCCCCTGTCTCCCCCTACACTTTCAACCTCCTGTTTCCAATGATTCAATTTGTCAATAACGTTAAAGCGCTAGTATAATTATATATGGCGGTCCGTGAGGGAACAATTTTCGTGATTGAAAGATGAGGTTTTGAAAATGCGATTCACGTGAGCCAATCCGCTATGTGCGTCTCATTCTCTCTCTTTTTATCTGTTAAAACCAACAGCTGATAAAATTGTCCATGAACACAACTCAAAATTATGTTTTCATTAATCCCTACGTTTTTTACAAAAATGTTAGTTGTCATGTCCCACGTCGTAGCCGAGTGGTTAGACAAGAGGTTTGACTTGCACTGGTTCCTGTCTCCATGGGGAAAGAAAGTTTCTCATGGATTTAGGCCACTGCGGGACCGGTTCCCACCCAGCATCGTGAGGAATTTTGGTAGCTACAGTAAGTAGTGGCTCCAAGTTGAGTAAACCAGCTACAACGGCTGGGGGCCCGACATACTGATCACATATCACCCCTACACTGGCTGGATGATCGTCTATCTCTGTGACTAATACATGTACGATACTAGACCAGCAGCCGGGTGGTAAGCCAAGGCCTTCTAGGCCTGTTGCGCAATGAAGTTTTAACTAACTAACTCACTGGAACTATCGAACCTGTAAGTTCATGGCCGCGCGGACATAAGCTCTCCATACATCCCTATCCTGAGCTAATGTTTTCCAATCATTCATTGTATAATCTACTTTCCTCAAATCATAGTTAATGTTATTCTCCCACCTCATTCTTGGTCTACCAACTGGGTGTTTTCCCTCTGGTTTTCCTACAAGAAGCTTCTATGCATGTCTTTCATTTCCTATTCGTGCCACATGTCCTACCCATCGCAGTCTACGAGACTTAACTGTTCTCATTATATCTGGCTTCCTATAAAGACCATGTAGTTCACTGTTATGAAGTCTTCTCCATTCACCTGTCAGTTCATCTCTTCTTGGTCCAAACATTTTCCTAAGAACTTTGTTCTCGAATACTCGTAATCTCCTTTACTCCCTTAAAGTAAGAGTCCATGTTTCGCCGCGCAATGGAGTTTTAGTATTTTTTAATTAGTTTTTGTTTATAAGATAGTGAAACTATCAGAAATTTAGTTAATATTTTGAAAAAAAAATCTCAAGAGAGAAAGCAAGCTACATAGGTATAGGCCTACTGCAGGAAAAGGAGACCTAACACGGAACAATGTAAATGTGACGTAAACAATAGCGACAACGATGGTGATGATAATACTAATACTAATATTAATCATACACTACTACTACTACTACTACTACTACTACTACTACTACTAATAATAATAATAATAAAATAATGATAATAATAAAGAATGTATAATTATAAACCAAAAGTGAGAAGAACGTTGGGAAGACCATTGAAGAGATGGAAGGACCAATTCGACCTATAATGAGATCGGAACAGGCCATTGGGCCTAATCCTTGTTGTTGTTGATGATGATGATGATAATAATAATAATAAATAATATAATAAGATTAAAATTGTCCACCGCTGTGATAACGGGTAACGTTACTGCCTCATACGCACCGGGACCGGATTCGATCCCCAGCCGGAACAGGTTTCCCGCATTATTTTTTTCGTATTTTTTCTCACCTGTAAGACAAACGTAAATACACTTTAAGGCTCAAACAATCCCCAAATATCATCTGGCCGTGATAGTCATATTCGGCATGTTTAGTAGACTATGAATGTGCGAGTGAATGGTGTGTTCTTTTTCATGTTGCGCTTTCTCGGAGCAGGACCTTGGTTGAGCTGAACCCTCATTCAGGGAGGCTCTTAATGTTCTTAAGTGGTGAAAATGTTTGTGTGTGGTTCAAAGTTTAAAATCCCTCTTCTGACTGCTCGTGCTACTGTAAGAACCGTGCGGCGTGGGATATATAATCACATCTATAAGGTAAGAGGTTAAACAACAATGGGCAAGAAGAATAAATGTATATAGGTGTTAATTACACTGGTCAACATGATTTTTGTCTCATGAGTACCAATAGTTGTCTTAATGCAGTTTTTATCGTGTTTTCAAATATGTATTCGGAATTTGTCCATCACCCAGAGTTTTTATTTCAATTTCAATTAATGGATTTAAATAATTATTTTTTAATAAACGTTTTTTCGTCCATTTGTCCATTGTAAAATAAAACCAAATGAGCTAACTCAGGAGATTTCAGCTATGGAAAAGAGATATCAAGGCAAATGGAATGCTAATATGCTGGTCGATTGTTGTTGGACCATCAAGAGGGATACTCAAGAGGCAAAATATAGCAGAAAATCGTAATTTCTTACTTTCTAGGTGAGTCCGAATGTTCGAATATTGTATATTTACGAATGTAGAAAATATTACAGTGTTTAAAATTATAAATTCCTGTCTCTCGGAAACCTTGCGTGATGGAGAAAACCCGATATCATATTTGAATTCAGGAGAAAAAAATACTATCAGAATGACATATTTTTCTTTCTGAGACAAAAACATATTTTTTTGTTGCTCAGTGTTATGGTCTCTTACATTAAGAGAAGAAAACAAACTAAAAGTATTCAAAATAGAATCCAGAAGTTAATATACGATCCTATAAGTGGTGAGAATGGAAGAAGCTTCATAATGAGGAACTCCAATAATTCTCATCACTGTTCTAATAATGTCAGATTTATTAACAGATTGAGATGGACAAGTCATTTAGTTCGAATGGGGGGATAATTTATAAGCTGCAAGATTTCTTTTGGGAAATCCCTGGGAGAAAATATATTTAAGGAAAGTTTAGGCGCAGTTGGGAGGAAACTCTTCGGAAACTGTTAGAGAACTGGATACTGTAGATATGAACTTGGCTCAGTTAACCGAGGATAGGAACAATTGAAAGTCCTTAGTGATTCTATGAGTTAGATGGGAGGAAACTATTCGGAAACTGGATATCGGATATATTAATTCGAATTGACAGAGGATCGGTACAAGTGAAAATTCTCCGTGATTCAATAAATTATATAGTTAGTTTTAACAGGCGCAGATGGCAGCAAACTATTCTGAAACTAGATATCTAACTAACTCACTGGCACTATCAAATCCTTAGGTTCATGGCCGCGCGGACATAAGCTCTCCATATATCCCTATCCTGAGCTAATGCTTTCCAATCATTCCCTATATAATCTACTTCCCTCTCAAATCATAGTTAATGTTATTCTCCCAACTCATTCTTGGTCTACTAACTGGACGTTTTCCCTCTGGTTTTCCTACAAGAAGCTTCCATGCACGCCTTTGATTCCCCATTCGTGCCACATGTCCTGCCCATCGCAGTCTACGATACTTAACTATTCTTATTATATCTGACTTCCTATAATTATCATGTAGTTCACTGTTATGTAGTCTTCTCCATTAACCTGTCTGTTCGTCTTCCTTTGGTCCAAAAATATTCCTAAGAACTTTATTCTCAAATAAACTGGATATCGGAGATCCAACCATAGTAATTCTGCCCGAAGGCAGGTCCTTCACTGCAATCATAGCATTTTCATGCTATGCTTGCAGCTTTACTAGGGTAGGTGTGGTAGCTTCCCGTTGTTTTCCACACCGGTGAAAGATGATGATGATAATGGTAAGGATGGTATTGATAAGGATGATGGCCATATGATTTCGGGGACCGTTTGGGCCTTAAAGTTTTCCTGACATTTGTCTTACAGGTGAGGAAAAGCCCCGATAAAAACCTCACCCAGAAAAACTGCGCCGACCGGGGATCGAACCCGGGCCCGCTGCGTGACAAGGCAGCACGCTACCTCGAGACCACAGCGGTGGACATATCGGAGATATTAACTCGAATTAATCGACAGAGGATAGGTACAAGTGAAAGTTCGTAGTGATTCTATAAATCATATAATTTGTTATAATAGACTAAATTACCAACTGTAATTTGTAAGATAACCCTGGTCAATAGTGGTTTTGTTGCTCTTGGTATAAGAATAATTTCAGATATATTTATGCTCACAATTCATGAAACTATCAATAATTTTGGTAGATTTGCTCTGTTTTTTTAATCTTTATTTTCGTTTTACACTACGAAAATAGGAAAATATGAAAATATGAAAAAAAAAATTATAATGTCAATTGTATTTTGAAAAATTAGTATACACCTACGTATATAGAAAAAAAATGTCGAAACCCCATGTTACACTTCAATGAAACGTCTCTTATATAATATTTTCTTCTACAACTTTTTAGAGCACATTCAGCACTTCCATGAATATATTCGTAAACTGTGCACTTGAAAACATAGAAATTCGCAGAGATATCCAGGGAAACTTTTTTTTTGTAGAGCTGAGTAATTATGAATAAGATTTGAGGTAGCATTTCAAAATATATTTGTTTACAACGTAATATAATATTATTCTATTTAAACTAGGAGAACAAACTGCCCTAGCACTGCGATCTGAGAGACAAAGTAGTATACTACAATATAATAATTGCAGAATAATTCAGGATAAGCAAAAAAACTTTTTAAGTAACAAAAGAGGTATCGATTTTTTATGTCTGACAATCTCTACACTAACGTAAATGCATAGCGTATTACAGTACAGGATGTCCCATTCAAACCTCCAACATTTGAATTAATCATAACTAACGAATCATGCGGAATTATGAAATGAGGCCGGTATTAAACGAAACAGAAACTCAAAGAATTTCCATTGCCACACATTGCCACACACTAAAATACCTCTATATGTACACCATTAGTAGCACGAATAATATCAAGTCTATGTTCAATTTCGTCGCACGTTCTGTCCAACATGTCCATTGGCACTGTTACAATTGTGTCAAGGATACGGGTTCGTAAATCATAAAGATCTTGTACTGGAATCGCAAATACACGGTCTTTTACGTACATTTGTTTTTGTGCTCGTTGCTAAGGAGTTGCCATTTTGTTTTATGTCATTATTGTCCAGCATGCGACAGATGAATTAACTGCAACAAAGAAAAACAAAAATTCTTTGAGTTTCTCTTTCTTTTAATACCAACGTCATTTCATAATTCCGCATACTTTGAGAGTTATGATTAATTAAAGTGTGGGAGGTTTGATTGGGACACGGTGTATTTTAGGTCGTTCGTCATTTTATAAATTAGTTTTAATATTGAATGTTGTATTGAGTGTAGTTGTTTGTTTAAATAAGAAATTATAAACGGAATTCAACCGCTAGTATAAGTTTGATAAGTAGGTAAAATTTTCTCCTTTATGGACTTGAAACGTCGTTTTCAAGGTAATATGCTTATATAAGTTATTGTGTTTCAATGTAAACATGTTTATGGCAATGAAATTTCTATTAATTTAATCAATATGTCACTTCATATTCTCTCTATCTCTCATCCTTAGTTTTACATCTCCTGTGTGTCACTTTTACTTGCCGGACCTTAAAGAATATAATTTCCGGAGAGGATTTTTAACTCTGAATCACTCTATGCGTACTTCTTCTAACAACATAAGGACTTGAAAGACCTCCACAGATGAGTGATCATCCCAATGTCGTGACCACCTCCGAGATAACACCAACATTTAAGACAAGATATATAATTCACTCAGAACACATTCATACTAAACAAGGTGAGTATAATAATAATAATAATAATAATAATAATAATAATAATAATAAATAATAATATATAATAATAATAATAATAATAATAATAATATAATAATAATACTAATAATAATAATAATAATAATAATAATAATAATAATAATAATAATAATAATAATAATAATAATAATAATAATAATAATAATGTATTCACGTAGACTTTCACGGCCGGAGTTGCTATGATGATCTTGATGAAGGTTTTCGGGCTGTAGGCCGTGGTCGTGAGGCTTGTAGTTCCCCGACGTTTCGCCAAAGACTGCGTCTGGCATCCTCAAGGGTTGTCTTTGAGATCTCCTTGAGGATGCCAGACGCAGTCTTTGGCGAAACGTCGGGGAACTACAAGCCTCACGACCACGGCCTACAGTCCGAAAACCTTCATCAAGATCATAATAATAATAATAATGCTTTATTTAAGCTGGGAGAGTAAGATCATAATCTTCTCTACCACTCAACCAGCGAATAATAAAATCATACAAAATTGTATATACTTATCACAATGAACGTTATTAAAATATAGACTAAACAATGCACAATGCAAATGTGGACTAGTATTAGGGAACACTAACAAAACATAGAATGAAATAAAAAATAAGAAATCCTTCCTAGACGAATATTTAGGCCTATAGGTAGGCTACATACAAAATACTAAATATATGGATGATTAAGATGGGTAATGGATTATTTGGGCCTTAAATTTTCTTTACATTTTCGTCTTACAAATGAGGGGGAAAAAAACTTCACCCAGAAAACAATACCGACCGGAGATCAAACTCCGACTAAGTCTGAGCCAGAGATGCTATCACCAGACCATAGATATGTTCATTTATATTTTATTAATTTTGTAGAATAGAATAGAATAGAATATGGAATTTATTGTCTTTTTTTTTTCAGAATAAAGAAAATATATATGCATTTACATTGCGCACGGGCCTGCTTGGCCGTACGTGCATTATTTTTCCATGAATAAAAAATAAAACTAATAATATAAACAAATACCTACAAATACACCTGTATCAAAAAACAATAACAGGCTACATATAGGGCCTAAGTAAAATCTATGTCTACACTACATCACAATAATACATATCTACATTCATCCACATTCCGTACATTAATATTAAAAAAATGCTAGAAAACAAATAAAAAAACACACACACATACACCCACACATATACACACCGCAGATCTTCTATAATTTTGTAATAATTAAATGGTTATTAGAGAATAATTGAATATTAAACAAACGAAGAGATTAAAAGAATATGGTGCGAAAGTTAGTACAGTAAAAGTGGTAATTAAATTTTTGTATATAATGATTCAATTTGTTTCCTAGTAATAATAATAGTCTAATAACAGCATAGCGATTTATTTTTATGGTCACTTAGAGACGCGGTAACATCTAAGGTAGTATTCCATATAGTATAACCATTAGGATGTGGCGATTCTATTATTTATTTTTGCCATATGCTTTGTGACGAAAGTAACTGATTTTAATTGTACTGATCTACGAAATCAGAAATGAGTCTTAGTAATGAAATCCTAAACTCATTATTTGAATTGAGAATTGAGGGAAATCAGAAAAAAAAACTGCGGTTTGGTCGGTACCAGGTTTTGAGCTCATGAACTCCCGTATACCTCCTGAGCCTACACGCTCGGTGATGTATTGTTGTTTGTATAGCAACCGAACAACATACTCTATAGTAATAGGAAAACAATTCAAGCACGTTTGTCTAAGAAATTAAGGAAATTTTCCCCAATCTAAAAAAAAAAATGCAATCCAAAACTAACTTATCTACATCGAACATCTTGCTATTCCTCATCCTTCCTTGTTTCAGCCAGCCGATTCTGGAATTCCCTTCCCTCGTACAGTATATCAAGGTCTGCCCAAAACAGTAAAAAAAGGTCATTAAACATTTCCTTAGACAATTATGCATAATTCTTTTAACAATATGCATATAAGTTACATAACCGCGTTCCAGGTGTACTTTTATTATTATTTTATATTTTACACTTTCTTTACCAAACCAATTACTTAATAAAATTATAGGTTATTTTATTATTACTATTATTATCATTATTATTAATATTTATTGTGATTCCACCATTGCCAGTCCCAATTCCGGATGAGAAAGGAGGAGGGGTAGGAGTAATACCTCGTTAAAAACCCTGGGTTCAGCTGACCCGAAATCCTGGACTCTCCCAAAACTGCGAACTCTCGTTGTGGCGGATGTGATATTCTATCTGAGACTTAAATGCACTTATTTCAACGACAGAATTAATAAAATAACTGCGATATTCTCATATTTTCAAGGGCTGAAGAGGGCATTATAAGTCCCTAAAACAGTCTGGAAATGGCGGATTTTCTTTCTGCGCTTCCAATTCTACTCCTAAGACCCGACTGGTAGTACCTTGTAAGGGTCCCTAGTCAGGGTTACGGTGAGGACCCCAACGGAGGATGCAGCAGAGTAGGAGACCTACGGTATGGTGCAGACGGCGGATGAGGCAATAAAGGGTGGATCAGACTCTTAGCTGCAGTGAAAGCAACTGATCTACGGTGGACTCCAGAAAAAAGTATCTCGTCTACCAGGTTAGAGGTTGATGTTATGGGCCAGCTCCTCATACATTGTAAAAAAAATAATGCTAAAAAAAACAAAATATATAAATTCAGGACAACATGAAGATGAGAAATATGACAGAAGCAAACACGCAAGATCGGGAAATGTGGAAGAAAAAAAATGTGTATTTTGATTGAGGATACCTGTGTATATAACATAAACAATCCAGAAATAAATAAAACATATTTATTGTCCTTATATTATGTAGCCTATGAATACTATGTATTATAAACCATCAATCAACTTGTAGATATTTCATAATTGTTATATAAATGAGATACCTTCGGAGGACTGCAGGATACACACCATTAGATCACAAAAAAAAAATGAAGACATCTTAGAAGGATTACACATGGAAACTTCACAAAACAAAATTGATGCAACATGTTCATCGAATGGAAGATCACAGGATTACCCAAACAAATGTTAATATATCAACCTGCAGGAAGAAGAAGACCAGGACGTCCACTCAAAATACTTTTGGATGGTGTTTCTCTTGAGGCCGAAACAGGTCAATAAATTACCTAAATTCGTGAATGTACTATGATGATGATGATATAACCCTGGTGAGGTGGAAGAGAAGACCTTAACTCTATCTATCTATCTATCTATCTATCTATCTATCTATCTATCTATCTATCTATCTATCTATCTATCTATCTATCTATCTATCTATCTATCTATCTATCTATCTATCTATCTATCTATCTATCTATCTATCTATCTATCTATCTATCTATCTATCTATCTATCTATCTATCTATCTATCTATCTATCTTTGGGGTTTTACAGCTGCTGCCGTCTTCCCGTGCCAAACCTCCAAAGCCTACGATCTTGGGCATTTTCAATGCTTAGCCCTATTGCTTGCATTAATGTCTTCATGTTTTTCTTCCATGTTAACTTCGGTCTCCCTGTCTTCCTCCTTCTGGTCGGATGTCATTGATATAGTTGCTTTGGCCATCGCTCATCTTCCATTCTTAAAACATGTCCTAACCACTTTAATTCCTTTCCTCAATTCTTTCAATTATGCTTTCTTCTGCTTCCATTATATTTCTAATTTCCTTATTTGTGATATTTTCTAATTTTGACTTTCTGGCACTTCTGCGTAAATAATCCATTTCTAGAGCTATTAGTCTATTCTTGTAGTATATATTGATTGTCCATACCTCACTTCCATACATTACAACAGATTCCACCAATGTTTTACCAATCTATTTTTTTGTGTCTTTCCAAATATGCTTATCCCACCATATGGAATTTAACGATAATATTATTTTGCTACTCAATTCAATTCTATGTTTTATATTCTGTTTGCCTACATCTTCAATGTTATCCTTAATTATTCCCAAATATTTAGTTTGTTTCACTTGCTTTATTTGGATTCCTTCCTCCAATATTACATTTTCTCTTTCATTGCTATTTATTGCCAGATATTCTGTTATTTGTAAATTTACTGTGAGACCCCCATGATTCATATGTGTTTTTCAACCTTTTATCATGAATTCCATATCAAATTTGTCTTGCGCTAAACTCCATCACTTACTTACTCACTGGCACCATCGAACCCGTAGGTTCATGGCCGCGCGGACATAAGCTTTCCATACATCCCTATCCTGAGCTATTGATTTCCAATCATTCCCTGTATAATCTACTTTCCTCAAATCATAGTTAATGTTATTCTCCCACCTCATTCTTGGTCTACCAACTGGGTGTTTTCCCTCTGGCTCTCCTACAAGAAGCTTCCATGCAAGTCTTTCATTCCCCATGCGTGCAACATGTTCTGCCCATCGCAGTCTACGAGACTTAACTGTTCTTATTATATCTGGCTTTCTATAAAGACCATGTAGTTCATTGTTATGTAGTCTTCTCCATTCACCTGTCTGTTCATCTCTCTTTGGTTCAAAAAATTTTCCTAACTACTTTATTCTCAAATACTTGTAATATCCTTTCCTCCCTTGGTAAAATAAATAAATAAATAAATAAAATAAATAAATAAACAAATATATATATATATATATATATATTTGTAATAAAGTTTGCATATTAAAATACATTATTAAGATACACTTAGAAATTTTGTCGTCGTCCCCCCCAATTTATACGTCCTAATATCTATGTTATATACACAAACCAAAAATATCTCTCGCCTTTATCAACCCCGGAATTGTCACTTGTGTAATATTTAAATAAGTAAGCCTAAAGGACAAAGAACACAAATAGTTGTGTTTTACACAAATCTACCAGTAGGCGGTTAAACATTACGAGCTTAAAAGCAGTCTAGTTTATTATCTGTATATAAATGAAGCTGGAATTCCATACACCACTCACTCACTTTACCACAAGGCCCTTCAACAAGCAAAATTGTAGGGAGGGGGGTGGGCATCCCAGCTTTGGGGTTGATTAAAGGGGAATCTTGGAGGAAAGTGAACGAGTGGAGGTCGCTTGGGATTACTGTGGTGGATCCTCGCATTCATGTAAACTATCCCAGCATGCCACACCAGAGCTGTGCAATGCTAACGATATGATCTTATTACACCAATCATACTGTTAAAAAGATTTTCCCATGTCATAAAGAAAGGTAATCCGGTTTTTAATGCTTAATTGAACTGATTGATGTGTGAAAGATAAGCTATGAGTTGAGACACTGTATTCTAATTAGTATTAAATATGTTACGTGACGCATCTACATCCACATTTGTACCCCACATTCAATCCTTCATCTGTACCCAAAAGGTGTACATATAAGACACATTAGGAGAAACCGTAGCTTATGCTTCACTACAATTTTTTCTAAGTCCTGCAGAATAGTAGTGCACATGCGCAAGAGTTATGGACTTGCTCCATAGATAGCAGGAGTTTATGTACAATTCGGTATGACCAACCTTCGCAATAAATTTCCAAACATGTTCTTAAAAATGGATGTATAAAAAATAAGTCTACGGATTCACTATAAATTTTACAAACTTATACACAGAACCGAAGGAGTATTTATACTTCAATAACTTATAATTTCGTAACCTAATAAAGTAAATCATTTACATATTATGTCACCAACTATAAACTAATTCGGTGTACACTAACGTACCCCTTCTTAACCTAACAAATTAAAAAGTTGTAGTACAATTTCTTGTGAACATTGTCACATCGGTAGCGCATTCGCACTATAATTCTGTAGGTTTTACAAGAAACGATTGAGAGATTTTGCGTTCATTAATAATTATTTAAGAATTGTAAAAAAAAATATTTTAAGAATCGTTATAAAACGTTAAAATTGTAGGAAATGTTAGTAGAAACGGGGGGGGGGAACAATGCAACAGTGTCATATGAATAGTGTAGCATAGTGAGAACTAAACTATAGTTTACGTGAAACGTTTTACTGCACTTAATGATTCCAACTGAAACTAATATTCATTTCATTTTTTAGTTTCTGCAATGAATGTTATAGAAAATAATGAATTACAATCTTTTTCAACATATTTTTTAAAAAATGAACACTTTTATACAAAATTTACAATAATAATATAATTTTCTGAACATTTTACATAACCTGAAATAACGAAAAGAGAAAATAAAGAATCAAAAGTGATCGTACAGTTGAAATTTTGACGAACTCCTTGAAACAAAACTTAATATGTTGTAAGATATTCCTGCTTCTATTCTGCGGGTTGTGGAACTCACCAAGTTTGCAATAAAATTAGAAGTCATTTGGCGCCATTTTTTTTATATTACAGCTGTTTTTAATTCCTGCTTGGAGGATATACACATTCATCGAATTTTCCTTTAAAGATAATCCCAAACGTACTCTATTGGCTAATGTCAGGAGACTGAGGTGCGATTTTCATGTATTTTGGTTTATTGTAAAGAACCCAAAGCCTAGTATTCAGTATATTTAGTGCGTTGTCTTGCATGAACACAAAATCATTATTTAAACCTACATTTTCATTGCTTTGATAGAGTTTGAATTTTAGAATGTTTATGTGCATCATAACATCCACTTTACCATCAATGAAATGCAGATTCTTCGCACCAACTGCACTCATACGCCTTATACCAATATGGACATACCTCCATACTTCACTGTAGGAAGATCCTGGGAATTAAGTTCTTCGTTCTTCTTTCTCCGCACTGAAACTCTTCCATCTGACGTGAATGTATTAAATTTGCTCTCATTTGTAAACACGACTTTGTTCCAGAATGCAGACTCCAGATTTCGATGTGATTTAGCATATGGTAAACTTTCTGTTGTTTTAATGTATGTAGAATATTCTCCGGGCCGTTCTACCGTGGTAGCCGTTCGATTTTAGGATCTTCTCACAGGAGTAACGCAAACACAACATTTTAATTATTTTTCAATCCAGAAATTAACTTAGGCGCAGTAATCCTAGGATTTTCTCGTTTTTTACAGCACATTCAGTAATCTTCGTTAGTTGGCAATTTTTAGGACGAGTTTAGAGAGATTTTGAAACCATATTAATCAATAATTCCTTGAATTGTTGATCGATGCCTGTTGATAAATTCTGACATTTTAATACACTTTCACACTTATTATGTAACCTTACTATGAGTTTTCTTAACTATCCTGTTGCTTCTGATCTCCGATGCTTCATATTTACTGCAGAGAATACTACAGTATCCTTGTAATTGTTACCTAAATCAATAGCGCGAATTAAACTGCAGTGATTTGTGTGCACACGATGTAAACAAGCAGGATTGAAAAAAAAAATACTGCTTTGAATATTGCTATCTGTACGTACAATTATGACTGCTTCATTTCATAGTTTATTTCATTATGATCAAATTTATATAATATAATTTTAGTAAATTCTACTTATTTTGTAAATTTGATAACGTTAGGTTAAAAATTAACATTAAAATGTTTTAAGATTTTAAACGATGTAGTTTTGTTTAAGAAACTTCGTCGAATGGTTATAACTATGAAGGCCTTTGAAAATCAAATTTGATCTTCTGCATTCTATTTGATACTGAAGTCGGTGTATAATTTATACAATGGGTTCAGATCTGAGGGTGTGTTTTCGTTCAGCACGTCGTTCCATATATATGCTGAACGAAAACACACTCAAACATCTGAACCCATTACTTCAGTACGAAATGAAATGCAGAAGATAAAACTTGATTTTGAAAGGTCTTCATAGTTTTAACCCTTGACGAAGTTTCTCAAACAGAAGTTTAATTTAGTTGAGAACGAGTGCTATATTAGGTATTTATTTTAATATTTTTACATTATATTGCATAATACCTCAAGGGTGTTTTACAATGAATTTTAGACGTATTAAATGACATAGGTTATATAATTGTTAATTTCGATTATTTTCTTCTAATATATTATGTGTACAATCACTTTTGTCAGCTACTGTATGAAGAGGAACTTGGGGGGAAAAATATTACAGCGATAGTTGTAGAGCAGTGGTTCGGAGGATGTTGAAATGTGGTAACATAGGGTGCTAATTCATCTGAACGTAGGATGACAAGAAGCCAAGAGTTGGAATTTGATAGTGGTGGAATGCGGTATCACACGTTTATGAAAACGGTAGGATGTGGTGTGGCCAGCTTCACCGCATCACCCCGGGGGGCCCAGCATGCAGGAAGCCTAGGTTCGGTTCCGGCCCGCTATCATGTTCTCCGGATTAGCATATTTGTAATACACCTAGGCAAATGCTATACCCTCTCGGCAACTGTAAATTGTCAAATAGCCAGAGGTAATTTCTTAAAATCACAATTAAATGTCCGTTTTTATAAAAAGGTAGAATTATAAACGTTTTATAATTTAAAATAATAAAATATCAAATATTCAAATGTTGACTGAAAATTATCATAAGTAATGCCACGAGTGATTTCCAAATGATCGATAAATTCACGACTCACGGAGTGAGGAGTGAATATATCTAGAGAATTTGGAAATCAAGGGGGGCATTTGTTAGGACTATTTAACGAATAAAATTAATCTGTTTACTCACAAATCATCATTTAACTATAATTAATGTAAACGGCGATGTTTGAAAACAAATGAGAAACGATTGGTACGCTTCATTAGCTTCTTTTATTCGTCACTGCAACCAGATCATATTATTTATTGCCAAAGGAACGCAATATTGTAAGAATGCACTCTAGTGGAGAAAAAATGAAATACACATCAAACTATATATTAATTCATTTCTGATCAGTTTCTAATGTTCTATGATGTAAATATGACAATTATATTTCTCTGGGAAAAAATACATTTAAGAAGTGCAAACAGTGGTTTCTTTTTTTGGTGGTATAATCAATTGCTACAAATGTTTTTATATTAACTCCCGCATGCGGTATGTGTTGACATTCATGCACTATATATATATATATATATATATATATATATATATATAATCTGGTAGCCGCATTTCTTAGAGAGCCAGTCACTGCAAAATAATGTTATGACCTATTCAGAATGTTAAAAACGAGGTGCTTTCTTTATTATGATACATTTTAGTTGGTAAATTCTAGGCGAAACGGGACTGTGATTGGTTGTAAATCAAAATTCATTGAAATGTGATTGGTCATTGACTCCCATTTGGGGCATGAGTTAAATTAAATAGTGATTGTAAATAGGCTAAATAAATTAAGCGAGTTTGTTCAGATGATATTTATGAGATTCGTATTCGGGAGTTCCCAATTTCAAATCCTGGGATTGATCAATCAGAATAGATTAAATTTTTCTTGATTTTCCCTTACGTCAAGGCAGATACCGGATTGAAATTCCATTCGCACAATTCACTCATTACTGATCATCATTACATATATTTATAAAACAAAATTATTTAATTTCTCAGGGGAACTATGATATAGGAAGTTGTCTGGAAACAATCAAATATTCAATAAATGACATTAGGTTATAGCGTCTACAAATAAATAAATAAATAAAATATGTTTTTTATGAAGTGAGCGGGTATAAATATCTCACTGAGTTTAATTAAAAGATTCATAACGCCGTGGCACTAGAAAAATTCCAAACTTCTTCGGAGTAATTTTATTTTATTCCAAAATAGACGCAAGAATAATCATTGCCATTTTAACTAAATCACTAAATCATTTTTTTTAAATTTAACATAAGCCTAATAAAATATATTATATTTTTAAAAAATGGCCCGTTCCTATGATCCGATGGCACCATGATATATTTTTTTTTACAGTTTGACTAGTTCAAAACATGCCTATCGCAGTTTACGAGACTTAACTGTTATTATATCTATTTTTTATAAAGATCACATAGGTCACTATTATGTAGTTTCCTCCATTCGCTTGTCTGTCCATCCCTGTTTTGTCCAAAAATATTCCTAACAACTACGAAAATAAAAAAAATCTATATATATATATTTTAAAAAAAGGCAAAACAACTCCATGGCGCGACAGACCTATAATAACCTGGGCCTACCAGCCGGCTGCTGGCCTCATATCCCCGGGTTAAACACAGTCAATTGTGGTCAGAATGTCGTGCCTCCAGCTATTTTAGCTGGTTTTTTCAACCTAAAGTCACTACCTATTTAATTACCCAAATTCGCCACGATACTATGTACGTACACTTCCCATATCAGCCGAAATACCATTAAAGGTGCATGGCAATCTAGGTATAAATACGTTATAAAATGTGTTTGGATAACTGTAGAAAGCTGTTTTCAGTCTTCAGCTGTAGAACAGCGCCAACTCTTCAAACTAAATACAATGAAGCAATTTTAAATTGATGAAATAATTATTTAAAGACAATTAAGTAGTGAAGCGATTCGTTTGGTTCATTTAGTAACACGTTGTAACGTGATGAAAAGGATCGCGGGATCCAATCACGGGACGGGTATGAGGGGGGAGAATAATAAAAAAACTGTTTGTGTGAGAGTAAAATGTGTTGCCGAGCGTGAGATGGAAGTCCTGCGATAGACCAACTGCCTGTTCACATCACCTGTAGGCCTGTTCTAGATTACAATATACCACATAATACAATGAAAACTGCTAAACAACTAAATTCTTCGGTTAGTAACATATAATAGTACATGTATTGCAATACAACTGCGACAAGTTCACTGTAACAAAATCAGGAAAAACGAGGCGTAACAAGATTTTTTTGTTTTTAATTTCCGAGTTTGCAAGCTAATGTTTAGGCGATCATCCTGTATGTACGAGTAGCCTACACTGATAGACAAAAATAGTCAACTTTTATAAGATTCATGATATGTTCTGGTGAGGTATTATTCAAAATTAAAGTATAAAATTATGGAATATTTACCTGAAAAGTCCGTCTCCTCAACTTTATTAGTTATTTAACTGTAGCGCTTTCGGGACTAGTCCCATCATCGGCAGGATCCAAAACTGAATCCAGTTTTGAATCCTGCCGATGATGGGATTAGTCCCGAAAGCGCTACAGTTAAATAACTAATAAAGTTGAGGAGACGGACCTTTCAGGTAAATATTCGATAATTTTATACTTTAATTTTTAGATAAAAATACACGAATAAGACTGTATATGAAATTTAACTTAATGTTTCGTTGAAAAAATCATTAGAATGTTACTACTATGATGGTAGATTATAATAAAATTGATTTAGCATTACATCTAAAAATTAAAATATTTATAAATACTTACATAACCTACAATAACGGGAAATATTTAGTTCAATTAAGATTCGCCAAGACAAAATTAATCGGGGAGTTAACTTAAAGAAACAAAGTAGAAGAAAGACAAGTTTTTAATATAATGAGGAAAATTACAATGGTAAGTTCAACTGAAATAGCAACAAAAGTATATCCTGATTTAGGGAAGGATGTACATTCAAAAACAGAGAATCGGGCTGCATTACAATGCTCATGTACCAAGAAGAAAGGCATTTACAGACATTCCTTTCACAGTCATCGAGAACGGTCTACAGGATCAAAAAAAAAGTCCATACAACATAGGGTCAAAACGTGATAGTTTTTTTTAGAAAAAATATTATGTTCATATTTTTTTTAGATATACTGCTTGAATCGTTTGTAAAAAATACGAAATTAATTACATCGAGGATGTGCCTGCCAAAGAGTTAATATTAGATTTAAAAATATTTGTATTATTTATGCCTTTTCGTTAAATTAAATAATAATGCATACTTACATTTGCTAATAATCTGGAATAAGTGATGTGGCAACATGTTCAGGAAGATTGAAACAGCTGAGTACAAGTGATGGTACGTAAAAGTCAGCTGAGTTCAAACTTCCTGTTCCGAAAGAGCTGTACAGAGTTAACACCCTCCTCTCCATCCAGCAACGTTACCAAATGGTCAACATTTATAACATTCATAATTAGTTAAGTATTGCAATTAGAAAAAATGCGTGGACTCTTTATTCTTTATGGTATGAAAAATCTATCATAAGTTAAAATAATTATACTTATACCCTTACACTCTGTATGTTCAAGGTAAGTAAAAAAGGAAAAAAAAAAACTATAGTTTGCAAATAAATTTATCGGGAAAGGATTTGGAGTTCTTCAAGAAAGGCATCTTCTGAGACTAGAGTAAATTTCAGATATTTTATTTTGATGGGCGTGTTTGGCTGTAGAGCAAACCAAAAGTAGAATTGGAACAGAGGAACATCAGTTCACATTGATACATATGGGTGGTAAATACTATGGTGTAGGGGTGTACGACTTCAGGACTGGTCAACTTATTTTCATGGGAAAAAATTGACAAGTATGGATGCAGATTCCAACCTGGGATCACAGTCGAGGCAGCTGCGCAGATATCCGAGACGGCTACAAATATACGAGGTAACTCATTAAAATGAGGATCACTTATGTTTGCATAAGACAAGGGACTAAGAACAACATAACAGAAAACATACAAAGCCCACTAATATATAGCCACATTATCTGGATGCGAGGTGACAAAAGATTTTGAAGCGTCTAAATATAAGAGTGACGAAAAACAAATGAATAAGTCTGTTTATACCATGCAATTAGCTTTACGAAATATGGGGGATACAGATGATGTGCTTAAAAAATCAGAAATATTGAGAGAGTTTAAAGATGGACCCATTGGTAAGTCCGATTCCATTGATTCCTCTGACCATGTTACTTGTTCTAAAATATGAATAAAGACGTTTATACTTCGCGCACTATTAACTTGTCAGTTGTCGTCTTATAGCCTAAGGACTACCTCTCACTCTACATTCCAACCCCTAGTATAGACATAAAAGAAACTCTATCTCCGTTTTACACAAAGTCGATAAAAAACCGAATCACAAATTAAAAAAGTTAAAAGAGTTAACGCGTTTCAGTAGCAACGTTACCATTATCAATACTTAATACTGACTAGTCCACCACCGTGGTCTCGAGGTAGCGTGCTGCCTTGCCACGCAGCGAGCCCGGGTTCTATTCCCGGTCGGGACAAGCTCCTGGGTGAGGTTTTTTCGTGGTGTTTCCTCATCTTACAAATGTCAGGAAGCTTAAGGCCCAACGGTCCCCGAAAATCATCCGGCCATCAACATCCTTGTCATTATAATCATCATCCTTCACCGGTGTGCAAAGCAACGGGAAGCTACCACACCTATAATTCCCTAGTAAAGCTGCAGAGCATGGCATGGAAATGCTATGATTGCAGTAAAAGACCTGCTTTCGGGCAAAATTATTATGGATGAAAATTGACTAAAGACAAACGAACTTAAATTGTTCTATTCCCGGTCGGGACAAGCTCCTGGGTGAGGATTTTTCGGGGATTTTCCTCACCTATAAGACAAATGTCAGGAAGCTTAGGGCCCAACGGTCCCCGAAAATCATCCGGCCACCATCATCATCCTTATAATTATCATCATCATCCTTCACCGGTGTGGAAAGCAACGGGGAGCTACCACACCTATAATTCCCTAGTAAAGCTGCAAAGCATGGCATGAAAATGATTGCAGTGGAAGACCTGCCCTCGGGCAGAAGTACTATGGATGGATATTGACTAAAGACAAACGAACTGAAATGTGTAAACTAAAAATCAGATAAAAAAGAATTTACTTTACATGACATAACTGATTTTAAATAACTTTTGACATTAAAGAACTAAGCCTCCTCAACTTTAATTAACGAAAAGAGGGAGCTAACTGGAATAGAGCCTCTGACGTTATTTATAATTTAATCATCTGTCTCCGTTGTTTGTATCAATGTTGAGATAGTTCCTGCTTGGAACGTATTCATTAAAAATAGATTGTTTTAAGTTTAATGTGGAGGATATTTTAATGCACTCGAAAATTCGAAATAATACACAACATTTTCGAAAAATGGCTTAAAAATCGGAAATTTTGCGCAAGTATAATAACTTATTATATAAATAAATAAATAAATAAATAAATAAATAAATATATATATATATAATAGCTACACGCGATAATTTTGCAGTCAACTATAAGTTTTACTTATCGTAGAATCATTTCTAAGTACAAATTCACAATTGAAATGCCATTCCATAAGTAATGCCACGAATGATTTCCAAATTATCACGAATTCAGGAGTGAATTTATCTCGAGAATTTGAAAATCAAGAGTGACATTTGTTAGGACTATTTAACGAATAAAATTAAGCTGTTTACTCACAAATCATTATTTAAATATATAGTTATTTTAAAATATTTGTATATTTAATGTAAACAACGATGTTGAAAACAAATGAGAAACAATTGTTATGCTTCATTTGTTCATCACTGCAACCAGATCATATTATTTATTGCCAAAGGATCGCAATATTGTAAGAATGCACCCTAGTGGAGAAATTTATAACCAACAATATATGTTATTAATTAATTTCTGATGTCCTATGGTGTAAATATGTCAATTATATTTTTCTGGAACGTAAATTCCAGGAAAATAATACGTTTAAAAGAAGTCCATACAGTGGTTTTTCTTTTGTGGTATAATCAATTGCTACAAATGTTTTTATATATCCCGCAAGCACTATCTGCTAACATTCATGCACTATATATGTACAATCTGGTAACCACATGGAGTCATTGCAAAATAATGCTATGACCTATTCAGAATGTTAAAAATGAGCTTGATTTTTAAATGATAAAATTAAATTGATAAAATCGAGGTGAAAAAGACAGTGATTGATTGTATATAAGAAAACACTGAAATGCGATTGGTCATTGACTCCCCTTTGGGGCATGAGTTAAATAGTTGATATTTTTAAGTCAGTTATTAGTACCAACGCACCTCTTGTTTCGCCAAATACAACAATGACGCCATGGACCCGCCAGTATAGAAAGCGCGAGGTAAAAATGTTATTTTATATGAAAACCACCTCCAGATAATTTTGATGATTACGTCAGAAGACGCCCACTAAGCCTTTATCTAGTAATAGGCAGATAAGTAAAAGTTATACAGGAACTAATATCAGCATCAATAAAATCATGCAGTAATTCCAATTACATATTTGTAACCGCATTCGTTGTTTCATAATAGAAATTCTGGCACGATTTGTAACAAACTAACATACTATCACTATTTAACAAACCTCAATACTTTTAATCCATTAATTCATATATTTATTCATTAAGTACAGCAGAGGTTCAAATATCACGGCAATTTAATTTGTTTATTAAATGCTACTTATTTCTAGGCGATTTAATGCAAAATCTTTGAAAGCAATTGAAATATTAAATTCGATTATTTTAGCATAGAAATTATATACTACAGAAATCCCTATATTTACAACTATAATTTATTTTTAATCATGTGTAATACAAGGATACGTGTATGAAATTAACAGTCAATAATATTACCTAACTCCGTGTAATTAAATTAATTATAATGTATAAACAAAGCTTAATTTATATTGCAAACTAATATGGCCGCATAGAACTGAGCGACAGCCTATATGCAATAACGTAAACAAATAAGGTATTATTAGTTAATTTAATTGTGTTATGCATTTCACGTTAGGGTGCATAATTAAAGAGTATAAACGCCGCTTAATCGGTATTAAAAACTAATGTATTTGCATTACTTGTAAATTAGCAGAATTATCAAATTACTTTACTATACATACTGCCTTCAGGGGAAATGATAATTTTAATCAGAAGGACCAATTCAATTTCAAGGCAAATAATGAGTAATGTTTAATTTAATCAAGCTTAGTGCTTTACCCCAAAATGACGTTGGTTATGTAACGCAGAGTAAGAATGGGATAATGTAAAATGCGAGGATCTGATTTCCTTGCGAGGAGAAGTTAAAAAATGCCGTTCGCCTAAATATGTGGAACATTGAAGAATCAAGGCATATTCTGATAAATCCAATTGTAATAGCCTAGTTCTATTTGCTTCTATCATCGTACAAAAATTGGGAGGATGCTTACTTTAAATTGGTGTTTCCCGTATAATGTATCATATTTATTATTATTATTATTATTATTATTATTATTATTATTATTATTATAGTATCATTATTGTTATTATTATCGTATCATTATTGTTATTATTATCGTATCATTATTGTTATTACCCTATAAAATGTTGTTTGTACATGACATTTACATTGCTACATTTATTGTATCTTTAACTGTTTATATAATAAGACCAATCATATGTTATGGAGCTGAAACCTGGGTACTGAAAGAAGCAGATAAATTAAGACTATTAACGTTTGAGAGGAAAATATTTAGAAGAGTGCTAGGTCCAGTAAAGGAAAATGGAAATTGGAGGTTGAGAAGGAATGACGAATTATACCTCAAGAATAATAAAGAAAATATAGTTAGTTTCATCAAATCCAAAAGATTACAATTGTTTGGACATACACTAAGAATGCCAAAGGGAAGATTGCCGAATGATATTTTGAATTGGAAGCCACAGGGAACAAGACCAAGGGGAAGACCCAAGGATCGATGGGAGGATGACGTAATTGAGGATTTGAGAGAGATGGGGATTTTTGATTTGAAATCTACTGCACAAGATAGGAAGAAGTGGCGTAAACTGGTTGAGAAGGCCAAGACATTCCACTGGAAGTCGTAGAGCCTGACGAAGAAGAAGAATTAGTATAGTGTATATCTATATTTGTCAAATATTTATTTGTATTTGTGCTGGTTGAGTGGAAGAGAGGGCCTTATGGCCTTAACTCTGCCAGAATAAATAAAGTATTATTATTATTATTATTATTATTACTTTAATTATCAGATTATTTTAACCTTTAAATCGGCAGTATATCCTAAAGATATTTAGGGTTGATTTGTCCATCATCAACAATCACGGATTAAGCCCATGTGGCTTGTTCCGGTCTCATAGATTCTCATTCAAAAGTTGGATCCATCTCTTCTGGTCTACCAACATTCCTGCGTCCTTTTGGTTTGTATTTAAGTATAATTTTGGGAATGCGATCATCTTCCATTCTTTGAACATGTTCTTTCCATTTTTTTCTAGATGCTTTTATTCTATCTAAGAATTTAAAGATATTTAGCTCATTTCTAATATCTTCACTTCTTCTCTTATCTAGAAGTTTGCAACCAGCCACACTTCTTAGAAATCTCATTTCAGCTGCTTCTATGATCTTCTCTTCTCTTTTAGTTAAAACCCAAAATTCACTACCATACAATAGTAAGGGGACTGCCACTACTTTATAAAATTTTAGTTTTGTTTTTTTCTTGTGCTTTTAAATATCCTTTTGATTGTTCCACATATATAATTAAATTTATTAAGTTTGTTAAATAGATCTACATTTTTAAAATAGGAGATTTCATAACCCAGGTATTTAAAATGATTCACTTGTTCAATGGGTTTCCCCTCCAGAATTATTTTAGCTCTTACGGTATCTGATCCCTTAAAAGCTAGGATTTTCGTTTTACTTATTGATATTTTGAAATTATATTTCTTAATAATGTTATTTAACTGAAAGAGCGATTTCTGTAAACCATCTTCTGAACTAGATATTAGAACTAGGTCGTCTGCAAAAAGTAAGGTATCTAACATCTTATTTGTTGATTTGTTTAATGTTTTAATAGAACATAGTAATACGAACGAGCATAAATTACTTAAATCTGTCAATAATAAATTACTTATTTTTATCATTAACATGCCGCTCTTTTGTTTAATTAAGGTAAGCGCCCTATTTCCCTTAATTAAAGAAAAAGAGGTGTACTGTATGTCAAAATTAACAATATATAATTTATAATATATCATCAGTCATCAAAATTAACTCGAAGTATACCCAAACAAATTACATAAAATATAGAATTAAAAAAAGGCAGATCGCTAATAACATGTTAAACGGAGTTTTGTGGGATAAAAACATAGCAATACATACCAGATTACAAATGTATACATCCATAACACTGAGCAACAAAAAATAAACTTTTTTTTTCTCTCAGAAAGAAAATTATGCTATTCTGATAGTAATGTTTCTCCTGAATTCAAATATGATGTGGGTTTTTCTCCATCACGCAAGGTTTTCGAGAGACAGTAATTTATAATTTCAAACACTTTAATATTTTCTACATTCGTAAATACATAATATTCGAACATTTGGACTCACCTAGAAAGAAAGAACGACGATTTTCTGCTATATTTCGCCTGTGGAGCATCTCTCTTGATGGCCCAACAATAATCGGCCAGCATATTAGGATTCCATTTGCCTTGATATCTCTTTTGCATAGCTGAAAACCATTTGAGTTAGCTCATTTGATTTTATTTTACAATAGACAAATGGACGAAAAAACGTTTATTAAAAAATAATTATTTAAATCCATTAATTGAAATTGAAATAAAAAAAACTGTGGGTAATGGAGAAATTCCGAATACATATTTGAAAACGCGATAAAAAACTGCATTAAGTACAACTATTGGTACTCATGAGACAAAAATCATGTTGACCAGTGTAATCTGTACCATAATTAGAGATTTTCTATTCATTTGTCTCTTTGGTTGACCAGTGTAATCTGTACCATAATTAGAGATTTTCTATTCATTTGTCTCTTTGGTTACAAATTTATGGAAAGAAAACAAATGAGAACCTCCTTCGAATAAGGATATAATCAACTATTTTGTATGAAAAATTTTACGTGTAACCGGTCTTAATAATGTCGGCCGCGATGAACTACTGGTTATGTTGTTTGTCTCTGGTCTCGAGGGTCGCGGGTTCAAACCCAGCCAGTATCAATGGCTTTTTAGGATGGAAAAATCCAAGGAGCTTATTTTCTTATGGCTACTCTCTTACAACATATACGTAAGATTTCTGTCACGAACAGTCGAGAGAGGGATTTTAAACTTTGCATCACACATATATTTTTTTAACCATACAAGGACGTAGAAACCCTCCCCGAATGAATTATCATAAGTAATGCCACGAGTGATTTCCAAATTATCGATAAATTCACGACTCACGAAGTGAGGAGTGAATTTATCTAGAGAATTTGGAAATCAAGAGTGGCATTTGTTAGGACTATTTAACGAATAAAATTAAGCTGTTTACTCACAAATCATTATTTAACTGTAGTTATTTCAAAATATTTATATATTTAATGCAAACGGCGATGTTTGAAAACAAATGAGAAACGATAGGTACGCTTCTACTGCTTCTTTTGTTTATCACTGCAACCAGATCATACTATTTATTGCCAAAGGAACGCAATATTGTAAGAATGCTCTCTAGTGGAGAAAAAATGAAACATCAATCTGTATATTAATTCATTTCTGATGTCGTATGATGTAAATATTACAATTATATTTTTCTGGATTATTACCTGGGAAAAAATACATTTAAGAAAGTCAAACAGTGGTTTCTTTTTTTGGTGGTATAATAAATTGCTACAAATGTTGACATGTATGCACTATATATACAATCTGGTAGCCGTATTTCTTATAGGCTCAGTCACTGCAAAATAACGGTCAGACCTGTTCAGAATATTAAAAACGAGGAGCTTTGTTTAATATATGGTAATTATAACACTGATAAATATTTCGTGAAACACGACTCTGATTGGTTGTAAAACAGAAATCATTGAAACGTGATTGGTCATTGACTCCCATTTGGGGCATGAGTTAAATAGTCAGTTTAATCCAGGACCTCCACGAAGACAATACAACATTAAGAAGAAACACAACATTCACTCAAACATTTATACTAAACATGACTGATATGCTTATGATGTTCGGGACGTTTTGGCTTTAAAGTTTCCTCAGAGTTTTTTTTACAGGTGAGGAAAAACCCACTACAAGAATAGACTAATAGCTCTAGAAATGGATTATTTACGCAGAAGTGCCAGAAAGTCTAAATTAGAACATGTCACAAATAAGGAAATTAGCATAATGGAAGCAGAAGAAAGCATAATTGAAAGAATTGACGGGAAGGAATTAAAGTGATTAGGACATGTTTTAAGAATGGAAGATGAGCGATGGCCGAAGCAACTATATGGATGGCATCCGAACAGAAAGAAGAAAAGAGGGAGACCAAAGTTAACATGGAAGGAAAACATGAAGACATTAATGCAAGCTAGAGGGCTAAGCATCGAAGATGCCCAAGAAGGTAGGCTTTGGAGGTTTAGCACGGGAAGACGCAGCAGCTGTAAAAACCCGAAGATAGATAGAGGAAAAACCCCGAAAAAAAAAGAAACCATCATCCAGGAAACTTATCCAGACCGGATACCGAAGCCGGGCTCGCTCCGTACAAGGCAGCGACGCGACCCCGTGACCATAGAAATGGATAGTTGCATTATTTTTAATAATTTGAATAGCATAATTAAAGTAAGTTAGATTTATTAAGATACTTAATATCTATTGAACGCACAATTTAGAGAATAATTTTATTCAAACCATCCAATAATGCTCTAATAGGAGCTTGTTTCCGAGGAGACAATGAATGTTTTATTTCAAAACGATACAAAGAAACAAATCAATAGGAAAATGTAACTGATAACTGAAACAAATGGACCAAGCAGTCATTGCCGTAGTATACATATATTGAATATGCACGTATTCACTGAAAAACACACAAAATGAAAGGAATATATGATTTCAATAATGTCAGAATGTTTTTTCATATACCAATGCCACCAAATTGTTTTTATGAAACGTCTGGTATCCTCTCCTGGCATTGGCGGAATTGTAACCCCGTTCTTAATTTGGGGCTCCTGGAAGTCAGAGTTAAGTTACTCCGATGATACGATAGATGATTAATGATAATGAAGTATCAGGAGAGTCTTTATACCTGCACTTAACGTAAACACGGGTTATGGGAGTCCATAGGAATAACAATTCTTCTACTTCTACTTCGTGAAATTAGTCTTTTGACCTGTTTTAATATCAAGTGTGATTTAATGAATCTCAAAGTTTTAAGAAATGTAAAACAGTACCTGAGATCTCAGTCGTCCTCAATAACACTGAGCAAAAAAAAAAAAAACTTTTTTTGTCTCACAAAGAAAAATATGTGATTCTGATAGTATTTTTTCTCCTGAATTCAAATATGATATCGGTTTTTCTCCATCACGCAAGGTTTCCGAATTTCAAGGAATTTAATATTTTCTACATTTGTAACTACACAATATTCGAACATTCGGACTCACCTACAAAGTAAGAAATGACGATTTTCTGCTATATTTCGCCTTCCCTATTGATGGTCCAACAATAATCGGCCAGCATATTAAGATTCCATTTGCCTTGATATCTCTTTTCCTTAGCTGAAATCTCCTGTGTTTCCCGTGCTCATCGCTTACTGCGTCAAGATTTTCCGGTAAGAAATCTAGGTTTATTAAAACATAATTATTTAAATCCATTAATTGAAATAAAAAAAACTTGTGGGTGATAGAGAAATTCCGAATACATATTTGAAAACACGATAAAAAAACTGCATTAAGTACAATTATTGGTACTCATGAGACAAAAAAACATGCTGACTAGTGTAATCAGTAGTGTAGTTTTGTAAGAGCCCTTTCGAGAACTTAAGTATCATATTTTGCTTTCAGTTTGGTACTCAAATTGTGTAATTTTAACTTTACGTTAAAATATTTAGAACTTATATTTGCCTAACTGGCTAATGAGTCAAGATTTTTAAAATACTTTACGAAACTCCATTGAGATCACTGTGTTAAAGTTTTAAGAAATGCAGAACAGTACCAACTGAAAACAGAAGATGATACTAAAGTTATCGAAAGGCCTTCTAAAATCAACACTGCCCAGGCATTTTTTAGATTTCTTAAAACTTTAACACAGTGATCTGAACGGAGTTTCTTAACGTATTTTAAAAATAATGAAACTTCCAATCTAGTAAATGGGCGTGCAACACTTCTACATCCTATTGGTTTGTACTTTAATAACAGCTGTGGGATTCTATCTGTAGGCATTCATTTAACATGTTCATTCCAGTTGTTTCTCATATTGTCAATTATATTTGTTAAATTAAAAAAAAACATATTAAGTGTTTTCTAATATCTTCATTTCTTTTTCTGTCCAAAATAGTCACACGTGCTACTGAACGTAAGAACTTCATTTCTGCAGTTTCTATTCTTCTTCTGTCTGAACGGTTAAGGGTCCAATTTTCACTTGCATATTTTAAGACAGACACGCCGATATTTTGTAAAATTTTAATTGTGTACTCCTCAAAATTATGGTTTTCATTGTCCGTTTTATAGTTCCACTTCTATAAAACTTACTTAATTTAATATTAATATCTTCCTTCTGGTAGTATGATAGGCTACAATGCATCCTAAATAATTTAAATGATTTACCTGTTGTATTGTACTGTTATTAATACTGATTTTACATCTCATGTGGTCTTTCCCGTTGAATTGCATTACTTTCGATTTACTTTCAGAGATTGTCATATTGAATTTTTTTCCTATTTCATTTAATTTATACGCTGCTATTTGTAAACTGTCTTCTGAAGAGCAAAGGATTGTCTGATCGTCTGTAAATAATACGGCATTTAGAATTGTATTGCCAACTTTAAAATCTGTTGTTAAAACTGATTGCCATTGTACAATGACCTCATATATTAAAAAGTGCAGGGGATAGCGGGCATCCTTGTCTGACCCCTTTAGAGAATTCGATTGGTAATAACGGCGAGAATATCTTAAATGAGAATGGAAGAACTGTCAGAAATTTTGCCAGCTTTAATGAATAAAAAATAATAATTCTCTTTAAGAAAAACTGCCTGTGGTCTGACCGGGAATCGAACCCCGAAGTCCATGAACTGTAGTCAGAAGCTCTGACCACTAGTATTCAGTGAACACTGAACTGAATAAAAATTAAATTCATCACAACTGCAACTAACTCACCGGTACTATCAAACCGCGCGGACATGAGTTCTCCACACGTCCCTATCCTGAGCTAAAGTTTTCCATTCATCCCCTACATAATTTATTTCCCTCAAATCATTGTTAATGTTATTTTTCAATCTCATTATTGGCCTACCTATTGAGCGTAGAGGAACTTCGGGTAATATGGACCCCTATTTTGAATTTGTTGTTTTTCTTCTTTTAATTAAGGGATTTGAATTTTGTTTAATTACAGTGATTATCATTAGTGTTATAACTATGAAATAGCATTGTTATTTAATCAAGTATGGAAAAATCCTCATAATTTATAAACTTTTTTCATTACAAAAAGGTCCATTTTAACCTCCATATTCGTGTAAAGTGGACTCCAGAGTCCACCTTAGCTTTTAGACTAGTTTTAAGTTTATTTACTCTATTCATTTATACAAACAGGCACAAATTAATCTGAAAGTATCTATGATGATCATAATTAAAAAAACCTTGATATTTATTTAATGTTTTGAAAAATTATTGTTGATTATAACATTCACACGTCATTCATCTCCAGATAGCGAAGGTCTTTGGATTTAGTAAAATTACAAGGATATTAAATAACATTAATAAGTGCATGATTTTACAAATGCCATCTTCATTGACAAAATATACGTATTCGTGTAAAGTGGACCGAAGTCCAATTTAACCGCTCGTGGAGGATTCACATTACTTGAATTGCTTTGTTATGTTTAATTATTTTTATAGCCGTAATGTCACATAATTTCAAACCAAACTCATCAGTATAATAAAACAGTATCTACATAATATAATATATTTAGGAGGGTTTTCAATATTTATAGTATTCAATAGCAGAAACTAAAATTAATTCTTAGCTTCATAAACTTTTGAAATGGCCATCTTCATAAATATCATAAATAAACACTTCTTCGCACAAAGAATAACAGAAACTGGACTTGAACACGTCAAAGTTGATGAGGGGAAGAAGTTCAAATATGTTCTGTTCAATGGCAGCACTAATTAAAGAATATACTAGCAGGTCCTTTCAAACCGAAAATACCCGAAATTCCTCTATACCGTCTAGTTTTACCTACAAAGAGACTTTATCCCCCTCTTTTCATTCCCCAGGTTGAGAAAGCCAGCCTTGACGCCTAGGGAACTCGAAATGCTGGTCACATGTTACCCATATACTGACTGGAAGATCGTGCACCTCGGTGTTTTGCAAAGTGGACGTGAGGCCGCCAGCCAACTGAAGGATCAAGGGACTTGTGGACCTGTCGCGCATTTAGAGTCTACTTTTTTCGCAGAACTTCAAAGTTATCACATGACACGGACCTAAAACTGAACACAAAATTGTTATCATTGTGATAGTCTTACGGGCTGCTTCTAATCTCTACTGAAGCAATCGAGTCTAATTCGCCAGTTAATTATATTTCGATACAAGCGGCCCTAATAGTGTAACTATACGTGTTAAGTCTATCAATTTTAAGGTACGAACCTAAAATCGAATTTAAATTTCGCTCATCTCAGAGAAAAACGAGATAAGTCCAAAACTGCCAAAAACAAAATAGATTAATATATCTGCTTTCTCCCTGTGAACATTCTCCAATTTATCTAAAACAAAAATGGTTTATTGTAGCTAATAGAATGAGGAAAAGGATTATCTAGTTCTACCACATGAAGAAGCATAAAGAAGGTAAACATATACATTAAGAAAATAAAAAAAATGGAAAACATTGAATTATCTGATTTTTTCCGGGAATGAGTGTTTTTTAATTAACAATTCATGGCTGATCACATATCACTCCTATAAATACTGTCTGTATGATCGATCAATTTCTGTAACTGGCAGATGTGGATGTGAGGCCGGCGGCCGACTGGTTGGTCAAGAGCCTTCGGGGTTATCGCGACATTAGTGTTTAGATTATCCGCAGGGTAACCAAGTTATCCAAAGTATATTCTGTACTCTATTGTCTATTAGTACAACCGGCCCTAATACAGTAAAGATATCATGTATCAAGTCTTCTTCGAATTTAAGTCTGCGAACCTAACCGGAATCTATTTCTAAAATTGTCTACCAAATGGCTAGAATGCTATGTAACATGAACAAGAATAAAATATGTCCATTCTCTATTAAACAATCCGTGCTAACAGTGTAAACATAACATGTACAGGGTCTATGTCCATTTTAATTAAAGCTTGTTACCAAAATCTGTTAAAAAATATTTTATTGGTGTACAGACTAAGGAAAATTCACGAATTAATCATCTATTAAACATCCCTAAGAAATTAAAAATAACAAGTAAGGAGTTCTTGTCCATTTTATTAAAGCTTGGAACAAAATTCTATTTAAAAAA
The DNA here is from genome assembly GCA_030220185.1 of Diploptera punctata. Classification (NCBI taxonomy): domain Eukaryota; kingdom Metazoa; phylum Arthropoda; class Insecta; order Blattodea; family Blaberidae; genus Diploptera; species Diploptera punctata. The sequence goes on along the minus strand of JASPKZ010000165.1, from coordinate 186 downwards.
ATGTTTTGTTGGAGTACAGACTACGGAAAACTCACCAATCTATCCTCTATAAATCATCCCGCCCTAAGAGTATAAAAATAACATGTACGGAGTCTTTGTCCATTTTAATTAAAGCTTGAAATCAAAATCTATTTAAAAAATCTATCCTCTATAAAACAACCCGCCCTAAGAGTTTAAAAATAACAT
>JASPKZ010000164.1:7500-58678 GCA_030220185.1 Diploptera punctata | reverse complement strand
TCAATATCTCCATCATCTTGGCTGAGTTACAGTTCTTTTACGCATCCAGAGTTTCGAGGGATTCCCCCTACTCCTTCCAGGTGGACACCATTCTAATTTATAATAATATATGTAAAAATACAAGAATAAATTAAGTTTTATCGATATTAATACCGAATTAAAGCGGTAAATCTTTCTGTGCCCAAAGTATTATGGTCCTTCTCACTCGGCCACCATCCAACCATCATCTCCGTCGTCTGCTCTGATCCAGTCTTATTGCTGCATCCACGAGTTCGAGGTGTCCCCCTACTCCTTCCGGTGGACACCTTCTAAGTTTAATATAAAAAAAATAAATAAGATAATAATAATAATAATAATAATAATATAATAAATAAGAATAAGAAAAGAATAATAATAATATAAAAATAAGAATAAGAACAATAATAATTTAATTGTATGTATGAGATACCGAATTATAAACTTTACACATCCTTCTGTGCCCAAGTATATGTTCCTCTCACTGTCTCACTCCATCCAATCCATAGCTCCAGTCCTCGTGCTTGAGTTCCAGTATGATCAATGCATCCACGAGTTTCGAGGTGCCCCCACCTCCTCCTTCCAGGTGGAACCATTCTAATTTATAATAATAATAATAATAATAATAATAATAATATAATAATATAATAAATATAATAATAATAAAATAATAATAATAAATAATAGATTATATTATATTATGAATTTTTATTTATTTATATACGATTATAATATTACAACATCTTTCTGTGCCCAAAGTATATGTTCCTTCTCCACTCGTCTCCACCATCCAATCCATTAGCTCCAGTTCTCGTGCTCTGATTCAGTTCGTAAGTACGCATCCACGAGGTCGAGGTCCCCATCCTCCTCCGTCAAGGGGAACACACTCTAATTTATAATAATAATAATAATAAAAATAACAATAATATTAATATTAATATTATTTATGTATTATACCAGAAGAATAATCTTTACACAGATTTCGTCCCAAGGAATAGGTCCTTTCCACTATCCACCCATCCAATCATATCTCCAGTCCTCTTCCTGATTTCCAGTTCTTATTTACTGCATCCACGAGTTTCGAGGGTTCCCCTCCTCCTCTTCCAGGTGGACACCATTCTAATTTTAATAATAATAAAAAGAATAATAATAATAATAATAATAATATAATAAAATAAGAAGAATAATATAATAATAAAAAATAATAAGAATATAATAATATTAATTTATTTATTTTCTATCCGAATTATATATGTACAAATCTTCTGTGCCCAAAGATATGTTCCTTCTCCAATAGTATCACTCCATCCAATCATATCCAGTCCTCTGCCCTGATTTCCAGTTCTATTTACTGCATCCAGAGTTGCGAGGTTTCCCTCCTCTCCTCCAGGGAAACCATTCTACTTATAAAATAATAATAATATATAATAATAATAAATATAATAATAATATTATTATGATTAAATTATTTATTTATATACGAATTATAAACTTACACTCTTCTGTGCACAAAGTATTAGGTTCCTTCGCAAATCGTCTCACTCCATCATCCATACTCCAGCCCTCTTCTCTGATTCCCAGTCTCATGACTGATCACGAGTTGCGAGGTGTTAACCTCCTCATCCATCCAGGTGGCACCATTCTAATTTATATAATAATAATAATAATAATAATAATAATAATAATCTAAACTAATAATAATAATAATAATAATAATAATAATAATAATAATAATATAATAATTAATAATAATATTATTATTTTATTTATTTATATACCGAATTAATCTTTAGAGACATCTTTCTGTGCCCAACGCATTATGTCCTTCTCCACTCGTCTCACTCCAATCCCATCCGTATCTATCTCCATCCTCTTGCCTCTGATTTCCAGTTCTTATTTATCATAATCCCCACAGCGTTTCGAGGTGTTCCCCACCTTCCTCCTTCCAGGTGGGCCACCATTCTAAGTTTATAATAGAATAATAATAATAAATAATAATAAGATAATATACTAATAATAATACATAATAATAACAATAAGAATAATATTAATTTTATTTATTATATACCGATTATAATCTTTAACACAATCTTTGTGTGCCTAAAGTATTATGTTCCTTCTCCCTCATCTCACTCCATCGTCATCCATAGCTCCAGTCCTCTTGCCTCTGATTTCCATTCTTATTTACTGCATCCACGATTTTCGATGTTTTCTCCTCCTCCTCCTTCCAGGTGGACCCAGTCTAATTTCTATAATAATAATAACAACTATAATAATAATCATATAAATTTTTTTATTTATATAACCGATTATAATCTTTACACATCTTTTCTGTGCCCAATTATTATGTTCCTTCCTTCCCCTCATCTCACTCCATCCAATCCTATCTCCAGTCCCCTGGCTCTTGATTTCAGTTCTTACTTTACGGCATCCAGGAGTTCGAGGTGTTCCCCTCCTCCTCCTTTCCAGGTGGACAACCGTTCTAAATTTTATAATAATAATAGAGAACAATAATAATATAATACTAATATAATGAATAATATGAATTTTATTTATTTATATACCGAGTAATAATCTTTCCACATCTTTTCTGTGCCCAAGTATTATGTTCCTTCTCACCACTCATCTCACTCCATCCAATCCATATCTCCAGTCCCTCTTGGCTCTGATTTCCAGTTCTATTTACTGGCATCCCCGATTTTCCGAGGTGTTCCCCTCCTCCTCCTTCCAGGTGACACCATTCTAATTTATAATAATCAGACATAATATATAATAATAGTTAATTTTTATTTATTTTATATACGAATTATAATCTTTACACATAGTTCTGTGCCTAAGTATTATGTTCCTTTCCACTCGTCTCCCCTCCATCCATCCATATCTCTCCGTCCTCTTGCTCGGATTTCCAGTTCTTATTTACTGCATCCACTGAGTTTCGAGGTGTTTCCCCCTCCTCCTCCTTCCAGTGGACCATTCTTAAAATTAATAATATGATCATAATCATATACTAACAATAATAATAATATAATTTTTATTTATTTATATACCGAATTATAATCTTTACCACATCTTTGTGTGCCTAAAGTAGTAATGTTCCTTCTCCACTCGGCTCACTCCATCCATCATTCCCCAGTCCTCTGCTCTGATTTCCATTTTATTTACTGCCTCCACTAGTTCGAGGTTTCCCTCCTCCTCCTTCCAGGTGGACACCATTCTATTTACAATAATAATAAATGTTAGTAAAAATAAACACTAAAATCATATTAATTTTATTTTTTTATACCGAATTATAATCTTTTACACATCTTTCCTGTGTCCAATTATTCTGTTCCTTCTCCAGACTCGTCTACACTCCATCCAACCATATCTCCATCTTCTTGCTCTGGTATTCCAGTTCTTATTTACTGCATCTAAGAGTTTCGAGGTGTTCCCCTCCTCCTCCTTCAGGTGTACACCATGCTAATTTATAATAATAGATAAGAAAATCAAATAAAATATAATACTCATAATAAATTAATAATATAATAATAATAATAATAATAAGTAATAATAATAATTACTAATAAGAATATATCAAAGTTAATTTTATTTACTTATATAACCGAATTATACATCTTTACACCTCCTTCTGTGCCCAAAAGTATTATGTTCCTTCTCCACTCGTCCACTCCATCCAATCCATATCTCCGTCCTCTTGCTCTGTTTCCAGTTTCTTATTTAATGCATCCACGGTTTCGAGTTTCCCCTCCCCACCTTCCTCCTTCCAGTGGACAACCATTCTAATTTATATAATAATAATAATAATAATAATAATATAGAATAGAATAATAATAATAATAATAATACTAATAATAATACTAATATTATTATTATTTTATTTATTTATATACCGAATTAAAATCTTTACCATCTTTCTGTGCCCAAAGTATTATGTTCCTTCCTCCACTCGTCTCACTCCATCCACTCCATATCTCCAGTCCTCTTGGCCCTGATTTCCAGTTCTTATTTACTGCATCCACGATTCGAGTGTTCCCCTCCTTCTCCTTCCCAGTGGAAACCATTTAATTTTATAATAATAATAATGAATAATAATAATAATATAATAATAAATAATATAATATAAGAATAATACTAATATATAATAATTAATAATAATTATTATTATTAATTTTATTTATTTATATACCGAATTATAATCTTTACACATCTTTCTGTGCCCAAAGTTTAATGTTCCTTCTCTCTCCACTCGTCGTCACTCATCCAACCATATCTCCAGTTCCTCTTGCTCTGATTTCCGTTCTTCATTTCTGACTGCATCCACGAGTTTCGAGGTGTTCCCCCCTCCTCCCCTCCTTTCCAGGTGGACACCATTCTAAGTTATATAATAATCATATAATAATACTATATAATAATAATAATATAATAATAAAATAATAATAATATTAGTATTTTATTTATTTATCTACCGAATTTAATCTTTAACATCTTTCCTTCCTGTGTCCCGAACGTATTATGTTCTTCTCCACTCGTCTCACTCCATCCAATCCCGTATCTCCAGTCCCTTGCTCTGATTTCCAGTTCTTATTACTGCATCCACCCGAGTTTTCGAGTGTTTCCCCACCTCTCCTTCCAGGTGGACACAATTCGACAATTTATAATAATAATAATATTAATATAAATAATATAATAATAAATAAATAACAATAATAAGAATATTAATTTTTATTTATTTATTACGAATTATAAATCGTTTCACCTCTTTGTGTGCCTAAAGTATTATTTCCTTCTCCACTTCAACCTCTCACGCCATCCAATCCATATCTCCAGTCCTCTTGCGCTATTCCAGTTCTTATTTACTGCATTCCCGAGTTTGAGGTGTTCCCCTCCTCCTCTTCCAGTGGACCCATTCTAATTTATAATTAAATAATAACAACAATAATAATAATAATAATATAATAATAATATATAATTTTATTTATTTAGATCCCGATATAATCTTTACACATCTTTCTGTCCCAAAGTATTATTTCCTTCTCCACTCATCTCACTCCATCCAATCCATATCTCCATTCCTCTCTCTGAGTTCCAGTTCTTATTTACTGCATCATGAGTTTTTCGAGGTGTCCCCTCCTCCTCCTTCCAGTGGCCACCATTCTAATTTATCATAATAATAATAACACATTAAGACTAATAATATATATTTTATTTATTTATATACCGAATTATAATCTTTACACATCTTTCTGTGTCCCAAAGTATTAATGTTCCCTTCTCCACTCTCTCTCACTCCATCCAATCCATATCTCCAGTCCTCTGCTCTGATTTCCAGTTCTTATTTACTGCATCCACGAGTTTCGAGTTGTTCCCCCCTCCTCCCTCCTTCCGTGACACCATTCTAATTTATCATAATAATAATAATATAAAATAATAATAATATAATAATAATAATAATAATATATAATATTACTTTGATTTATTTATATACCGAATTATAAATCTTACAACATTGTCTGTGCCTAAAGTTTATGTTCCTTCCTCCACTCGTCTCACTCCATCCAATCCATATCTCCAGTCCTCTTGCTCTATTTCCAGTTCTTCTTTTACTGCAAATCCACGAGTTTCGAGGTGTTCCCCCCTCCTCTTCCAGGGGACACCATTCTAGATTAATATTAATATAATAATAATAATATATATAATAATAATAATAATAATCATATACTAATAATAATCATAATATAATAATAAAATAATAAATAATATTAATTTTATTTATTTATAACCGAATATAATCTTTACACATCCTTTTTTTCTGTGTGCTAAAGTAGTATGTTCCTTCTCCACTCGTCTCACTCCATCCAATCATATCCCAGTCTCTTGCTCGATTTCCGTTTCAGTTACTGCATCCAACGAGTTTCGAGGTGTTCCCCTCCTCCTCCTTCCCAGGTGGAACCATTCTAATTTAATAATAATAATAATACAACAATAATAATAATAATAATATAAATTTTATATTTATTTATATACCGATTATAATCTTTTACACAGCTTTCTGTGCCCAAAGTATTATGTTCCTTCTCCACTCATCGCACTCCATCCAATCTACTATCTCCAGTCCTCTTGCTCTGATTTCCAGTTCTTATTGTACTGCATCCAGGAGTTTCGAGGTGTTCCCCTCCTTCTCCTTACCATGTGGACACCATTCTAATTTATAATAATAAATAATAACAACAATAAATAATAATAATATATTAATTTTATTTATTTATATAACCGAATTAATAATCTTTACACATCTTTCTGTTCCCAAAGTATTTATGTTCCTTCTTTCCTTTCTTCCACCATCTCCTCACTCCGTGTCCAATCCATATCTCCGTGTGCTCTTGCTCTGATTTCCAGTTCTTATTCGGCATCCACGAGTTTCGAGGTGTTCCCTCCTTCCCCTTCCAGGTGGACCCCATTTCAATTTATAATAATAATTACTAATAATAATCATAATATAATATATAATTATTTTTATTTATTTATAGACCGAATTATAATCTTTACACATTATTTCTTCTGGCCTAAAGTATTATGTTCCTTCTCCACTCGTCTCACTCCATCCAATCCATATCTCTCAGTTCCACCCCCCCCCCTCCTTGCTCTGATTTCCAGTTCTTATTTACTTTTACTGCTCCACGAGTTGCGAGGTGGTTCCCCTCCGTTGTGTCCTCTCCTTCCAGGTGGAAACACCATTCTAATTAATATAATAATATAATAATATAATAATATATAATATCATAAATAATATATAATAATCACAATAATATAATAAATTTATTTATTTATATACCGAATTATAATTTTACACATCTTGGTTGTGTGCCTAAAGAGTAGTAGTTCCTTCTCCAGCTCGTCTCACTCCATCCATCCATATCTCCAGTCCTCTTGCTCTGTTTCCAGTTCTTATTTACTCATCCATCCACGAGTTTCGAGGTGTTCCCCTCCTCCTCCTTCCAGGTGGACAACCATCTAAATTTATTATAATAGTATAATAATAATACTCAAAATGATACTCATAATATACTACAAGCATAAAATAATAATAATAACATAATACTCAGTAATAACAATAATATAATATTAATTTATTTAATTTCTCTACCGAATTATAACTTTACACACTTTTGTGTCCAAAGTATTATGCGCCGTCTCCACTCGTCTCACTCCATCCAATCCATCTCCGTATCTGCTCTATTTCAGTCTTAGTTACTGAATCCACGAGTTTCGAGGTGTTCCCCCCTCCTCCTTCCAGGTGGACACAATTCTAATTATATAAATAATAATTAAATAATAATAATAATATTAATTTTATTTATTTATATACCGAATTAAATCTGTACACATCCTTCTGGGCCCAAAGGATTATGTTCCCTCTCACTCGCTCACTCCCCAATCCATATCTCCAGCCTCTTGCTTGATTTCCAGTTCTTATTTAAGATCAACGAGTTCGAGGTTCCCCCAACTCATCCTTCAAGTGGAACCATATAATTATATAATAATAAATAATATAATAATAATAATCTAATAAAATAATAAAATAATAATAATAAGAATAATAATAATAATAATAATAATAATAATATAATAAATAATATTATTATTATTTTTATTTTTATATACCGAATTATAATTTTACACATCATCGTGCCCAAAGTATTAGTTCCTTCTCCACTCGTCTCACTCCATCCAATCCATATCTCCAGTTCTCTTGCTCTGATTTCCAGTTCTTACCTTACTGCTCCACGAGTTTCGAGGATGTTCCCCTCCTCCTCCTTCCAGGTGGACACCATTCTAATTTATAATAATAATAATAATAAATAATAATAATAATAATAATAATAATATTATTTTTATTTATTTATATATACCGAATTATAATCTTTACACATCTTCTCTGTGCCCAAGTATTATGTTCCCTTTTCCACTCGTCTCACTACAATCCAATCCATATCTCCAGTCCTCTTGCTCTGATTTACAGTTCTTATTTAATGCAACCACGAGTTTCGAGGTGTTCCCCTCCTCCTCTTCCAGGTGGACACCATTCTAATTTATAATAATAATATTAGTAAAAATAACAATAATAAAATATTAATTTTATTTATTTATATACCGAATTAAATCTTTTACAAATATTTCTGTGCCCAAAGTATTATGGTCCTCTCCACTCGCCTCTCACTCCATCCAATCCATATCTCCAGTCTTCTTGCTCTGATTTCCAGTTCTTATTGACTGCATCCACGAGTTTCCGAGGTGTTCCCCTCCTCTCCTTCCAGGTGGAACACCATTCTAATTTATAATAATCATAATAATAATAATAATAATAATAATAATAATAATAATAATAATAATAATAATAAATAATAATATATAATAAATAATATTCAATTTTATTTATTTATATAACCGAATAAAAATCTTTACACATCCTCTGTGCCCAAAGTATTATGTTCCTTCTCCACTCGTCTCACTCTCCCCATCCAATCCATATCTACAGTCCTCTTTGCTCTGATTTCCAGTCTATTTAATGCATCCACGAGTTTCGAGGTGTTCCCCACCTCATCCTTCCAGGTGGACACCCATTCTAATTTATAATAATAATAATAATAATAATAATAATAATAATAATAATAATAATAATAATAATAATAATAATAATAATAATAATAATATTATTATTATTATTAATTTTATTATTTATATACCGAATTATAATATTTACACATCTTTCTGTGCCCAAAGTATTATGTTCCTTCTCCACTCGTCTCACTCCATCCAATCCATATCTCCAGTTCTCTTGCTCTGATTTCCAGTTCTTACTTACTGCATCCACGAGTTTCGAGGTGTTCCCCTCCTCCTCCTTCCAGGTGGACACCATTCTAATTTATAATAATAATAATAATAATAATAATAATAATAATAATAATAATAATAATAATAATAATAATAATAATATTAATTTTATTTAATTATATACCGAATTATAATCTTTACACATCTTTCTGTGCCCAAAGTATTATGTTCCTTTTCCACTCGTCTCAACACTCCATCCAATCCATATCTCCAGTCCTCTTGCTCTGATTTCCAGTTCTTATTTACTGCATCCACGAGTTTCGAGGTGTTCCCCTCCACCTCCTTCCAGGTGGACACCATTCTAATTTATAATAATAATAATAATAATAATAATAATATTATTATTAATTTTATTTATTTATATACCGAATTATAATCTTTACACATCTTTCTGTGCCCAAAGTATTATGTTCCTTCTCCACTCGTCTCAGTCCATCCAATCCATATCTCCAGTCCTCTTGCCCTGATTTCCAGTTCTTATTTACTGCATCCACGATTTCGAGGTGTTCCCCTCCTCCTCCTTCTCAGGTGGAAACCATTCTAATTTTATAATAATAATAATAATAATAATAATAATAATAATATAATAATAAATAATAATAATAATAATAATAATAATAATAAAATAATAATAATAAAATAATAATAATAATATTATTATTAATTTTATTTATTTATATACCGAATTATAATATTTTACACATCTTTCTGTGCCCAAGTATATGTTCCCTTCTCCACTCGTCTCACTCCATCCAATCCATATCTCCAGTCCTCTTGCTCTGATTTCCAGTCTATTTACTCTACTGCACTGCACAAGTTGTCGAGGTGTTCCCCTCCTCCTCCTTCCAGGTGGACACCATTCTAATTTATAATAATAATAATAATAATAATAATAATAATAATAATATAATAATAATAATAATAATATTATTAATTTATTTTATTTATATACCGAATTTAATCTTTAGACATCTTTCTGTGCCCAAAGTATTATGTTCCTTCTCCACTCGTCCTCACTCCATCCAATCCGTATCTTCCAGTCCTCTTGCTCTGATTTCCAGTTCTTATTTACTGCATCCACGAGTTTCGAGTGTTCCCCACCTTCTCCTTCCAGTGGACACCATTCTAATTTATAATAATAATAATAATAATAATAATATAAATAATAATAATAATAATAATAATAATAATAATAATAATAATAATAATAATAATAATAACAATAATAATAATATTAATTTTATTTATTTATATACCGAATTATAATCTTTAACACATCTTTGTGTGCCTAAAGTATTATGTTTCCTTCTCCACTCATCTCACTCCATCCAATCCATATCTCCAGTCCTCTTGCTCTGATTTCCAGTTCTTATTTACTGCATCCCGAGTTTCGAGGTGTTCCCCTCCTCCTCCTTCCAGGTGGACACCATTCTAATTTATAATAATAATAATAACAACAATAATAATAATAATAATATAAATTTTTATTTATTTATATACCGAATTATAATCTTTACACATCTTTCTGTGGCCCAAAGTATTATGTTCCTTCTCCACTCATCTCACTCCATCAATCCATATCTCCAGTCCTCTTGCTCTGATTTCCAGTTCTTATTATACTGCATCCACGAGTTTCGAGGTGTTCCCCTCCTCCTCCTTCCAGGTGGACACCATTCTAATTATAATAATAATAATAATATAATAATAATAATAATAATAATAATAATATTAATTTTATTTATTTATATACCGATTTATAATCTTTACACATATTTCTGTGCCTAAAGTATTATGTTCCTTCTCCACTCGTCTCACTCCATCCAATCCATATCTCCAGTCCTCTTGCTCTGATTTCCAGTTCTTATTTACTGCATCCACGAGTTTCGAGGTGTTCCCTCCTCCTCCTTTCCAGGTGGACACCATTCTAATTAATAGAATAATAATAATAATAATAATAATAATAATAATAATAATAATAATAATAATAATAACAATAATAATAATATTAATTTTATTTATTTATATACCGAATTATAATCTTTACACATCTTTGTGTGCCTAAAGTAGTATGTTCCTTCTCCACTCGTCTCACTCCATCCAATCCATATCTCCAGTCCTCTTGCTCTGATTTCCAGTTCTTATTTACTGCATCCACGAGTTTCGAGGTGTTCCCCTCCTCCTCCTTCCAGGTGGACACCATTCTAATTTATAATAATAATATTAGTAAAAATAACAATAATAATAATATTAATTTTATTTATTTATATACCGAATTATAATCTTTACACATCTTTCTGTGTCCAAAGTATTATGTTCCTTCTCCACTCGTCTCACTCCATCCAATCCATATCTCCAGTCTTCTTGCTCTGATTTCCAGTTCTTATTTACTGCATCTACGAGTTTCGAGGTGTTCCCCTCCTCCTCCTTCCAGGTGGACACCATTCTAATTTATAATAATAATAATAATAATAATAATAATAATAATAATAATAATAATAATAATAATAATAATAATAATAATAATAATAATAATAATAATAATAATAATAATAATAATAATAATATTAATTTTATTTACTTATATACCGAATTATAATCTTTACACATCCTTCTGTGCCCAAAGTATTATGTTCCTTCTCCACTCGTCTCACTCCATCCAATCCATATCTCCAGTCCTCTTGCTCTGATTTCCAGTTCTTATTTAATGCATCCACGAGTTTCGAGGTGTTCCCCACCTCCTCCTTCCAGGTGGACACCATTCTAATTTATAATAATAATAATAATAATAATAATAATAATAATAATAATAATAATAATAATAATAATAATAATAATAATATTATTATTAATTTTATTTATTTATATACCGAATTATAATCTTTACACATCTTTCTGTGCCCAAAGTATTATGTTCCTTCTCCACTCGTCTCACTCCATCCAATCCATATCTCCAGTCCTCTTGCCCTGATTTCCAGTTCTTATTTACTGCATCCACGAGTTTCGAGGTGTTCCCCTCCTCCTCCTTCCAGGTGGAAACCATTCTAATTTATAATAATAATAATAATAATAATAATAATAATAATAATAATAATAATAATAATAATAATAATAATAATAATAATAATAATAATAATAATAATAATAATAATATTATTATTAATTTTATTTATTTATATACCGAATTATAATCTTTACACATCTTTCTGTGCCCAAAGTATTATGTTCCTTCTCCACTCGTCTCACTCCATCCAATCCATATCTCCAGTCCTCTTGCTCTGATTTCCAGTTCTTATTTACTGCATCCACGAGTTTCGAGGTGTTCCCCTCCTCCTCCTTCCAGGTGGACACCATTCTAATTTATAATAATAATAATAATAATAATAATAATAATAATAATAATAATAATAATAATAATAATAATAATAATATTATTAATTTTATTTATTTATATACCGAATTTAATCTTTAACATCTTTCTGTGCCCAAAGTATTATGTTCCTTCTCCACTCGTCTCACTCCATCCAATCCGTATCTCCAGTCCTCTTGCTCTGATTTCCAGTTCTTATTTACTGCATCCACGAGTTTCGAGGTGTTCCCCACCTTCTCCTTCCAGGTGGACACCATTCTAATTTATAATAATAATAATAATAATAATATAAATAATAATAATAATAATAATAACAATAATAATAATATTAATTTTATTTATTTATATACCGAATTATAATCTTTACACATCTTTGTGTGCCTAAAGTATTATGTTCCTTCTCCACTCATCTCACTCCATCCAATCCATATCTCCAGTCCTCTTGCTCTGATTTCCAGTTCTTATTTACTGCATCCACGAGTTTCGAGGTGTTCCCCTCCTCCTCCTTCCAGGTGGACACCATTCTAATTTATAATAATAATAATAACAACAATAATAATAATAATAATAATAATAATAATATATAATTTTATTTATTTATATACCGAATTATAATCTTTACACATCTTTCTGTGCCCAAAGTATTATGTTCCTTCTCCACTCATCTCACTCCATCCAATCCATATCTCCAGTCCTCTTGCTCTGATTTCCAGTTCTTATTTACTGCATCCAGGAGTTTCGAGGTGTTCCCCTCCTCCTCCTTCCAGGTGGACACCATTCTAATTTATAATAATAATAATAACAACAATAATAATAATAATAATATTAATTTTATTTATTTATATACCGAATTATAATCTTTACACATCTTTCTGTGCCCAAAGTATTATGTTCCTTCTCCACTCATCTCACTCCATCCAATCCATATCTCCAGTCCTCTTGCTCTGATTTCCAGTTCTTATTTACTGCATCCACGAGTTTCGAGGTGTTCCCCTCCTCCTCCTTCCAGGTGGACACCATTCTAATTTATAATAATAATAATAATAATAATAATAATAATAATAATAATAATAATAATAATAATAATAATAATATTAATTTTATTTATTTATATACCGAATTATAATCTTTACACATATTTCTGTGCCTAAAGTATTATGTTCCTTCTCCACTCGTCTCACTCCATCCAATCCATATCTCCAGTCCTCTTGCTCTGATTTCCAGTTCTTATTTACTGCATCCACGAGTTTCGAGGTGTTCCCCTCCTCCTCCTTCCAGGTGGACACCATTCTAATTAATAATAATAATAATAATAATAATAATAATAATAATAATAATAATAATAATAATAATAATAATAATAATAATAATAATAATAACAATAATAATAATATTAATTTTATTTATTTATATACCGAATTATAATCTTTACACATCTTTGTGTGCCTAAAGTAGTATGTTCCTTCTCCACTCGTCTCACTCCATCCAATCCATATCTCCAGTCCTCTTGCTCTGATTTCCAGTTCTTATTTACTGCATCCACGAGTTTCGAGGTGTTCCCCTCCTCCTCCTTCCAGGTGGACACCATTCTAATTTATAATAATAATAATAACAACAATAATAATAATAATAATATAAATTTTATTTATTTATATACCGAATTATAATCTTTACACATCTTTCTGTGCCCAAAGTATTATGTTCCTTCTCCACTCATCTCACTCCATCCAATCCATATCTCCAGTCCTCTTGCTCTGATTTCCAGTTCTTATTTACTGCATCCAGGAGTTTCGAGGTGTTCCCCTCCTTCTCCTTCCAGGTGGACACCATTCTAATTTATAATAATAATAATAACAACAATAATAATAATAATAATAATATTAATTTTATTTATTTATATACCGAATTATAATCTTTACACATCTTTCTGTGCCCAAAGTATTATGTTCCTTCTCCACTCATCTCACTCCATCCAATCCATATCTCCAGTCCTCTTGCTCTGATTTCCAGTTCTTATTTACTGCATCCACGAGTTTCGAGGTGTTCCCCTCCTCCTCCTTCCAGGTGGACACCATTCTAATTTATAATAATAATAATAATAATAATAATAATAATAATAATAATATTAATTTTATTTATTTATATACCGAATTATAATCTTTACACATATTTCTGTGCCTAAAGTATTATGTTCCTTCTCCACTCGTCTCACTCCATCCAATCCATATCTCCAGTCCTCTTGCTCTGATTTCCAGTTCTTATTTACTGCATCCACGAGTTTCGAGGTGTTCCCCTCCTCCTCCTTCCAGGTGGACACCATTCTAATTATATAATAATAATAATAATAATAATAATAATAATAATAATAATAATAATAATAATAATAATAATAACAATAATAATAATATTAATTTTATTTATTTATATACCGAATTATAATCTTTACACATCTTTGTGTGCCTAAAGTAGTATGTTCCTTCTCCACTCGTCTCACTCCATCCAATCCATATCTCCAGTCCTCTTGCTCTGATTTCCAGTTCTTATTTACTGCATCCACGAGTTTCGAGGTGTTCCCCTCCTCCTCCTTCCAGGTGGACACCATTCTAATTTATTATAATAGTAATAATAATAATAATAATAATAATAATAATAATAATAATAATAATAATAATAATAATAATAATAATAATAATAATAATAATAACAATAATAATAATATTAATTTTATTTATTTATATACCGAATTATAATCTTTACACATCTTTGTGTGCCTAAAGTATTATGTTCCTTCTCCACTCGTCTTACTCCATCCAATCCATATCTCCAGTCCTCTTGCTCTGATTTCCAGTTCTTATTTACTGCATCCACGAGTTTCGAGGTGTTCCCCTCCTCCTCCTTCCAGGTGGACACCATTCTAATTTATAATAATAATAATAATAACAATAATAATAATAATATTAATTTTATTTATTTATATACCGAAATATAATCTTTACACATCTTTGTGTGCCTAAAGTATTATGTTCCTTCTCCACTCGTCTCACTCCATCCAATCCATATCTCCAGTCCTCTTGCTCTGATTTCCAGTTCTTATTTACTGCATCCACGAGTTTCGAGGTGTTCCCCTCCTCCTCCTTCCAGGTGGACACCATTCTAATTTATAATAATAATAATAATAATAATAATAATAATAATAATAATAATAATAATAATAATAATAATAATAATAATAATAATAATAATAATAATAATAATAATAATAACAATAATAATAATATTAATTTTATTTATTTATATACCGAATTATAATCTTTACACATCTTTCTGTGCCTAAAGTATTATGTTCCTTCTCCACTCGTCTCACTCCATCCAATCCATATCTCCAGTCCTCTTGCTCTGTTTTCCAGTTCTTATTTACTCCATCCACGAGTTTCGAGGTTTTCCCCTCCTCCTCCTTCCAGGTGGACACCATTCTAATTTATAATAATAATAATAATAATAATAATAATAATAATAATAATAATAATAATATTAATTTTATTTATTTATATACCGAATTATAATCTTTACACATCTTTCTGTGCCCAAAGTATTATGTTCCTTCTCCACTCGTCTCACTCCATCCAATCCATATCTCCAGTCCTCTTGCTCTGATTTCCAGTTCTTATTTACTGCATCCACGAGTTTCGAGGTTTTCCCCTCCTCCTCCTTCCAGGTGGACACCATTCTAATTTATAATAATAATAATAATAATAATAATAATAATAATAATAATAATAATAATAATAATAATATTAATTTTATTTATTTATATACCGAATTATAATCTTTACACATCTTTCTGTGCCCAAAGTATTATGTTCCTTCTCCACTCGTCTCACTCCATCCAATCCATATCTCCAGTCCTCTTGCTCTGATTTCCAGTTCTTATTTACTGCATCCACGAGTTTCGAGGCGTTCCCCTCCTCCTCCTTCCAGGTGGACACCATTCTAATTTATAATAATAATAATAATAATAATAATAGTAATATTATTATTATTATTATTATTATTATAAAATTAACTTGGTCTAGTAACTTCTTATAAAGGACAGGCTATGGCTTAACAATGGGCTACGCCATTAGAGAGGCAGAGAATATTTGAGTTTCAATAATATATAATTTTGAAAATCACAAAATTATAATAAATCGTAACCACCAGTCAAAAATAAATTGCCATAATTTTTATTATTCTCCAAAAATGCATTATGCTCCAGAACTGTCAGGACCTCATTTTGATTTTTTCACTAACTCTTCAAAGACGACCGACCTTTTGGTATCTAGCCTACCTCGTTTTAGGTCGAGCTTTATAAATTCGGCTGCAACCTATATTTTGATGGTGTTGTCGTTAAATATTCTGATAGTGTTCTATATATTGTTCGAATTTTCAACTATTCTAAATTATTTCATTGGAAGTAAATATCAATAATCTATATTGACACAGGGACAAATTAATTATATATTGGAAATCGGCAGGTAATGACAAATACATCAACAATATGTAGACCTCAAAAAGGCATAGGATTCAATTAAGAGGGAGACGTTATATAGTATCCTGCTGGAGTTTGGAATTCCTAAAAAGTTAGACTTATACGAATGTGTTTAAATGGCACAAAGAGTAGGGTGCGTGTACTTACTTACTTACTCACCTCCGGGAAATTTTACCCCAGTTGAACCCATGTCCACATTTCTTGACGGTTGTATTTTTACGGTGAAAGATCGTCACTATTTCGACCAAGGTACTTTTTTCGTCTGGCTTATCACCTTCGACCAGTTCGGCATGGGTATCCCTATCGACAGCAATGATACCGCCGGCATAGCTCTGGGGATCATTTAAGCACGCATGCCACTGCACCACTACAAGGTAAAGATACCATGGAGGGAGGGTGCGTGTAGGTAAACAGTTTTCGGATACTTTTGAAATTCACAATGGGTTGAAGCAAGGGGATGCAGTGTCTCCTCAACTATTTAATTCTGTACTAGAACATGCCATCAGATCTTTAGAGGATGAAGAAGGCCTACAACTCAATGGTATTAATAAAGTGTTAGTTTATACTGATGATATAGCCCAATAGGGCGATAACGAAGAGTTACTAAAGGCCAACACGCACACACTATTGAGTAACACTAAGAAATTTGGATTGGAAATAAATATCAATAAAACTAAACATATGGTCACACATAGACATACATTATATGATGGAAATGGATAGCTAATGACAAATGAGGGAAAATCTGAGGAAGTGGCTGACTTCAAATACCTACAATAGGAACAATAATCACAAATGGGAATGAGATGCACAAAGAAATTAAACATAGGCTCAATTCTGGAAATCCGTGCTATTATGCATTGAAGGGACTCTTGACGTCTCAGCTCCTTTCAAAAAAACATTATACTGAAAAAACAAATTCTACCAGCTATATTACATGGATGCGAGACATGGACTCTTACTTTAAGGGAGGAAAGGAGATTACGAGTATCTGAGAATAAAGTTCTTAGGAAAATTTTTGGACCAAAGAGAGATGAACAGACAGGTGAATGGAGAAGACTTAAATAACGGTAAAGTACATTGTCTTTATAGGAAGTCAGATATAATCAGAACAGTTAAGTCTCGATAAAGTTCAATGGGCAGGACATGTGGCACGATTGGGTAATGAAAGATCTGCATAGAAGCTTCTTGTAGGAAAACCAGAGGGAAGACATCCAGTTGATAGTCCAAGAATGAAGTGGGATAATAACATTAACTATGATTTGAGTGAAGTAGATTATACAGGGAATGATTGAAGAACATTATCGCTGGATAGGGATGTATGGAGAGCTTACGTCCGCGCAGTCATGAACCTACGGTTTCGATAGTGCCAGTGAGTTTTTACAGTTAATGATAAATGAGGTAAATTTTGAAGTGCCTGAATTTAAATACCTGGGAAAAATAATTACAAATAGGAATCAGGTGAATAGTTAAATTAAACATAGGCTCAACTCTGGAAATGCGTGCTATTATTCATTACATAGACTCTTGTTATCCCAACTTCTATTTAAAATAGTTAAACTAAAAATATGTAAAACTCTCATTAGGCCTATCTCCATTACATGGATGTGACACACGGCCTCATACTGTTAGGGAGGAGAATAAACAAGAAAATTTGTACCAAAGAGAGATGAACAGGCAGGTGAATAGAGAAGTCTTCATATCAGTAAGCTACAGTATAAGGGAAACTATATGTAATTGTTTATGGAACATGAACGCATAAGCAGAGTACAACTGCAATTATGTGCACATTGATCAGTCAATCGACTTCGTAAACCAGCATATTCATACCATTAGGAATTAAAATTCGCTCTAGCGGCCACAATTTTAGATTTTTCCGAACGAAACTCAGTTTATTCAAATTAAATAAACTAGGAAAATATTCTCCTGGAATCCGGTAATTTAAAAATCATTTTAGAGGTCGTTATGTTTGTTTTCTCGCATCGAAACCGAATGCATTCGATTTAATTAACGAAAGAAGGACGTACGGTATTCCGCAAACCAACAAATAGTATATAAATTGAACTGATGAGAATTCGCCTAGTTTACACAGTTCTTGCGTGACGAAATTGTAACATTTAGGGCCGGTTTCACCAACACAGGTAACCGTGTTACCGGTGAATTAAACGGAGCGTTTCCCAGCTTCACTACAATTTGCGTTTCACCAACAACAGTAACTTTTCACCGGGAGTTATTTCGTCGTATTTCGTTAGTAAACCGTAACCGCACGAATTTGGTCGGTAGAATCGGAGGGTGATATATAACGGAGGGTGATTCCTATATTAAAATGGCGTGTGAAAGACTGTACATTTTTAACATTGAAAGTGAATATGTTTTAATTATTATTTGAAGGCCAATTGCATTGAAAATACTCTAGTTGGGTAGAAGAACTGTGTGAATAGTTTGAAAATTACGATTACAGTGATATCGCAGACTTTCGAAGATACCAGGCCTGTGTACCTGATAGGCTACTGTACATTTGGATCATCGGAGAGGTAAGTTTATTTCATTATTGAAACTGACTTTATTGATGTATAATACCAGTACTTTACACAATGAATTACTAATTTTATTCACTCATGCTTATATATTTAAAACCAAGTTAGTATCGGTACAAAATATTGTGAGGTTATGTTTATTATTTGACTATTTTTTAACAATATGTTTAATTACTGATTACAGAATATATTTTAGAAAGTATTTGAGTTTTATTTCATATTCATAATATTTTGAGTTCTTAAATACAGTTGGCCTATTTTTGTTAAAATTGTTAGCAAATAATATAAATCTAGTATGAATACTGTCCTATTATATAAAACAAGTCAGGCATAAATACGAGTACAAGTAAGTTTAATTCGTTAATGAAAATTACTTTATTCATGTATAATACCAGTACTTTACACAATGAATTACTAATTTTATTCACTCATGAATACATATTTAAAACCAAGTTAGTATCATTACAAAATAATGTGAGGTTATGTTTATTATTTATGGACTATTTTTGAACTATATATTTAATTACCAATTACAGAAATATATTTTATAAAATATTTGGTTTTATTTGACATTCCTAATATTTTGGGATATTAAATACAGTAGGCCTATTTTTGTTGAAATTGTTAGCAAGTACTGTAATTTAAATCTAGTATTATATACCTATTATATAGAACAAGTAATGAGATCCTAGGTCTAAATACAAATATTTCTAGAGATAATTTCCAAAAATGTGTTAATCTTAAATGCCTTGTAGATAATCAGTACCGGTAATATATCTGACATCCAAGAAAATTTTCCTGTTATTTAACATTAGAGCAGTGGGAATTATACTAAAATTGTATAGTGGCCTAACATATATTGCCATTAATTGTAAGATCAAGTATTTCTCTGAAAACATGTTCCAGAACAGAACAGTCATTATATGCAATGCAGCAGTTTCTCTATTATTTGATTTTATTATTCTAATTCTGTAATACTACTTTTCGGCTTTCCCTACTTTTATTTAAATAATATGTTTTGACGAGTCTTAATATTGTAGACTACACACCTGTAGCACTAAAAATACTTCATGAAGTAACTGCAGATCAATGATAACATTTGATATATCAGCATATGCAAATCTATGATACACAGAAGTTACAATTTGTAAGAAATGCAAGTTACTAAGCATACAGGGAAAAACTGCACTTAAACTAGCGTCAAATATTTTCAAAGTCCTATAGATTAACAGTGCGCATGCACCATAGTTTGTAGAGCCACCGATAACCCACAATCGAACCACATATTGATTATCATCCTCGATTACTATCCGTCGCTATGAAATTTAAATGACCAATATTTGCAATAAGTCCCCAAATCTATGTTATAAAGATATATTAATAATATTAAAATTACCAAACTTTATTAAAAATGGGTGTACACTTACTTATCGCTCCCTAACGCTGATCCAACAGCGATAACCCAAAACAGCGATAGAAAAATCATAGACTAAGTAATATACTCTGTGGAGAAAATAGCAGTTAGCATCACAATATTGTCTAACAGTGTCATAATATTGTGATTTACATATTTAAATAAATACTTCAAAACTGTCTAATAATGTTATAAAATTGTTTGAAAAAGTTTAAAATAATAATAATGTTAGTAAATACAAAAGAATAGCTATAGTTTACAATAATATAACTGAAAAATCAAGCGCTAGTAAAAGTGCAGTTGAGCCAGCATTCAGTAATCCTTATGTATTATACACCAATGGTATACTATGTTGATTGTGAAATCTATAATTTTAATTATTGATAAAATAACTTCAGCTAGTTATGAATAATTCACTTGTACTGCTATATGCGTGTATTATGTGTGTTGATTTGTACAACACAATAAGTTTATATTACATGTTGCTTTTTTTTTTTTTTTTAGAAATCAAGCCATTTCTCCAATAAATCAGCTGCTCCTGGCTTTGGACAATGATTAGATAAGTTGTTCGTCATTCAGGAGGGGTCAGGAGATCAACAGTCCTAAGATTGTCTACCGAGTCAGTTGTGCCATTGCAAGTTCTCGACTTCAAGCTACATCCCTAAAGACCGGATGTTCAATGGATTACACAAACAAAGAATAAAGATCTGGTGATAGTGTTGCAGAATACTTCAAGTAACTTGAAATACTACTTCTCTTTAAAAGTGAAGGCTATTTGTAAATCAAATATGAAATTTTGTGACTAGGTGACCTGGAATCAGCAATGACAGCAATATATTTAATAATTGAGTAAAAAATTATGAAGAACAATTTATGGCAAATTATAACATTTGCAACTATTAAGTCTAACAGTTATAAATATTTATACACATCAGTCTTAAACTTAGAAAAGCTTAAAAAATAACTCACCTAGCTTACATTTCTCACATTGTAAAATGTAACGTTAATGTATTTCTGTCTTCTTTGTACACACTTGCAGACAACATGTACAATGAATCTTAAATCAGAATGTTGAAGGTTACTGAGAAGCTCTCCAGTTCTAGGAAGTGATATAGGAATGAATTTAAAAATGATTAATGAATTTCATATTATGGGGCTACTGATGTTTTACACAATATTTTAAGATATGCAGGTGAGCAAGTACTTCAGGATGTTCTTAACCTCAATTTATTTGTATTATTTGAGAAAGAAAAATATAATTTTAATGGAGACAACAATGGTGTAAAGTGAAGGCTCGTCAAATCCCATTGTAGAGTAAATTGTTAATTATATTTTTGTTCTATAATATTTTAATCAGTGATGATACTGTAATAATTTTAAAATATTTTAGGTTTTTATGTGATTTATTGTTATACATATATTTTCTTATTAATTATATAATAAATATGAAAATCAAATAAAACTATGTTTTATTTTTATTTAATTAATAAATATGGATTTTCATCAAGTAAACACCAACTCAATTGATTATATATTTTCTTAATTAGCTTGGTGTTCATAACATGCAACTAATATAAACTATTCAAAGTAATGGTCAGTAACTTCAAAATGTGCAGTACAATTTTAAATATTTTACTAGAACTGATTGCCTGTGAACATTTGAGAGATGCTGTAGAATGTTATGCAGTATGAAATTATAAAATGAGTAAATTATATACATGTTCCTCAGTCTTATTGTTTTGCAGTTTGTTGTATCTGATAGAAACAATAAGATATTTGAAGCAGTAAATAATAGAGACATGAATTATTGTATAATTTTGAAAAATATTAAATAAAATATAATTTCAAAATAATTACTTCTATGTGTTACCCACTAGTGTTTTCAAGTCATTTTCAAACATATTCCTGTATTTAATGTTTTATTTTAGGAAGTAATATTTTGAGGTTCTTTTAATTAAATTATTTGGAGTCTGTTCATCTTAACTCAATATTAATGTTGATTTGTTCTTGAACATGTTTCGATTATAGCATATCAATGATTATGATATAAGCGAAACATGTTCAAGATCAATCAAGATTAATATTGAGGTAAGATGAACAGACTCCAAATAATTTAATTAATATTCCTGTATGTTACGTTGGAGACTATCTTTTCTTGAGGAAATGCAGTGATGGAATTGAAGACTATAGGGAAAAAAGAGAGGTAAGTCAGTAAATGTGATAAAAAAAATCAGTTAAGGGCACATTCATATAGCTTGAGCAGTGAATTTTATAGGGCTAAATTACGGAGCAAAAGTAAGGCTAGTCACTGAGATTTTTTTTTTTTTTTGCAAATGCCCCAGGTTGCCCTTCGACATTCCTGGTGTTCTCTCCTGGCATGGCGTACTTGTAACCCACTTCTGAGGTTGGGGCCGCCTGGAAGACAGGGTTACGTTGCCCCGATGATATGATGGATGATGATAGTGGTGCACCAGGAGAGTCCCTAATCCCAAGCTTAATCTAAGATGAATATGAATACGATGATTGCGATGGCCATATGATTTCGGGGACCGTTTAGGCCTTAAAGTTTTCCTGACATTTGTCTTACAGGTGAGGAAAAACCCAGAAAAACTGTCCCGACCGGGGATCGAACCCAAGGCCCATTTCATAGTAAAAAAAAAAGTAAGTCTATAGTGAACAGGGAAAAAGGAAGGCAAGACATTTTAATCTAACTGTTGCAGTGCTGAGTAATAAAACCGGATTTATTCAATATTGGTCTTATTTGGGAGGAGAATTACATGTACACTATTTTTTCATTGTATTGCTTCATATGTTGTTTTACTAGTAATATTGTGCGAGAAAAGTGAAAACTGGAATCACATACATTCAAAATGAATGAGTATGCTCAATAACAGTGTATCTTATGAAAGCTGTAAGAAGAGGAAGAGTTTTTGGCAGGATGAAAGATACTAACAAAAAATTGAGAGCTCAGATTGATGAAACTGGAGACTCCTGTAATTGTAGGTTAAAATGTTTAAAACGTATTGATGTAAATCAGCAAAATAAATGAATCAACAAATTCAAAATTTACAATGTCTGAGGCACAATCTTTATATATATTAAAATTAATGTTGGGAAGTAAACATTATGAGGTTATATCATTAATAGTGAGTGGAGAACATATTTTTAATAACTCACGTCATACAATTTCAAATTTATTTGATTTAAGTCCATTGGTTTCGAATGAATTTTTCATTCATCTTCAGTTTATTTTCATCACTCCAACTGTTGAAATTCTGTTTGTTGATATCACCATGGTTACCTCTAATGCTGCCATCTTTTGGTTGGCTTTATAAATTTTGAAATAAAATTTTTTTCTATAGGAATATCAAAATTCATTGATCAATATTTATTCTTTTGAATGAATATCTTCTCCCAAACTGTTAATTCTAATAGTTTATCCAATTGTTTCAAAAGTTTTGCATCTCTATTAATTTTATGATGTTCTAATAAACTATGTGCGGCAATTGCTGATTTTTCAATTTCACAATTTGAAACAATTGGATAAACCATTAGAATGAACAGTTTGGGAGAAGATATTCATTCAAAAGAATGAATATCGATCAATGAATTTTGATATTCCTATAGAAAACAATTTATAAAGCCAACCAAAGATGGCAGAATTAGAGGTAACCATGGTGAAATCAACAAACATAGAATTTCAAACAGTTGGAGTCATGAAAATAAACTGAAGATGAATGAAAAATTCATTCGAAACCAATGGTCTTAAATCAAATAAATTTGAAATTGTATGAGACGAGTTATTAAAAATATGTTCTCCACTCACTATTAACTTTATATATTTGGTCCCACAATATTAAACAGAGGAGGCCAAAATAAATGAAGATGATGCTCTCCTTCATAGTAAAGTTTCAGATACAAGGTAAGAATTTCAGATGACAATGATGCAAATGAAATAAAGATATATGTAAAAAAGTTTTCAGGTTTATAAATGCCATTTCAAAATAGAGAATTGAAAATATCCGAAAATCTATAAATACTAATGCAGAGATAGGCAAGGATATGAGAGGCAAACACACCAACAGGCAGACCAAATTGTCCAAAACTGGTTATGGAACACACATAATTTAAGGGTCCTAAAAGCCATTATAGCATAAAGAAAACCAGAAGTTGTATTTACCTGGGGAACTGTGTATTTTAACAACGTATAACATGTATAAAGACAATTATTCTGAAAACTTTATATCTTCTGAAATGTATTAAACCATTTTCAATAACACAGTTCAACATTTAATTTGGATACCCCAGAAACGATTCATATAGTATCTGTGATGAATTTACTGCTAATAAGAAGTCGCTCCTGTTCAGTTAAGTACCACTGCAAATGAAGAGATGAGGCTGGAGATAGAGAAGAAGGTAATGTATCTTGACACTGAAACAAGGTTCACATAGCAAGAACTGAGATTATTTATAATGGCCAGAGGGAAGCATGGAAAAGAAGTACTAAATTTATGTCCATGGATTTTCAGAAAAATCTCCCCTGTCCAAACATCGTATATTACAAGCAAAAATTTAGCTACTTTTCTTTCAACATTCAAAAGTTGTTTGATAACAAGGCCATTTTCTATATTTATTCTGAAACTCATGGTAGGAAAGGAGCCAATAAGGTAACTTCATTTCTTATTAATCAGTATATTACAAATATCCTTAACCCAAAAATCCAGTAGTTAAATATATTCTGTGAATCTGCAGGAGGGCAAATAAAACATTACATGCTCTTTAGATATTTACACTACATTGTTCATGAGAAGACACATTTGCAGTCAGTTCTTGTCACATTCCCATTAAGTGGACCTACATACCTAGAATGTGACAAGGGTATGGGTCTGATAAAGTCAAACATTTGTAGTGAAATTCGTTAAGACTGGGTTGGAGTATTCCAAAGTGCAACAATGAAAATAATGAATATATGTAAGACAAAAAGAAAACTCTCACTGTTCTTATAATAGGTCCAGGAACAACCAAAAAAATTGAGCTTCCCAAGATCTACTCCAAGTTTTACAAATTAAACTAATCTGTTCCATCACAAGTTCATCCGCAGACAGGAGTTTTCCTACATTATGATTACACCTGACTAACCATGAAGCACAAGTGTTTTGTAATCTAGCAATTCTATGTATTGAGAGGGAGAAATGTTGGAATTTTTTTGAAGGACCTCTCATCAGATTTGTTGCTTGATGGCTCCAAATCACCTTATATATATATATATATATATATATATATATATATACATATACATACTTACTTACTTACTCATTGGCAATATCGAACCCGTAGGTTCATGGCCGCGCGGACATAAGCTCTCCATACATCCCTTTCCTGAGCTAATGCTTTCCAATCATTCCCTGCATAATCTACTTCCATCAAATCATAGTTAATGTTGTTCTCCCACCTCATACTTGGTCTAACCAACTGGGCGTTTTACTTCTGGCTTTCCTATAAGAAGTTCCCAGGCACATCTTTCATTCCCCATACGTGCAACATGTCCTGCCCATCACAGTCTACGAGACTTAACTGTTCTTATTATATCTGGCTTCCTATAAAGACCATGTATATATATATATATATATATATATATACACATGACTTGCATTATCATCATCATTTTGCATGTTATAAAATAATTCTTCCAAGAATGAGAGTTGACAGCAGCAACATTTTCAGGAGATGGATTAGGTACTTTATAAACACTAATACATGATCCCAACCAAAATAATTACTTTTCTTATACCATTAAAATGGCTTGTTCCATGAAAACTTTTACATAACCCAAATATACTAAAGCATTCCAATGATGATGATGATGATGATAATAATACACCCATATTATATTAATGTAAAAGTGTTTTTAAATCAATCATTAGGTTAATTTAAAAACAGGCCTAATCAAGAAAAAATATTTTTCGCCGTTACGCATGTTTTATGGATAGTTTTCTTATTTCCTATTGTTTCAACGTTTCTATATTAATTCTATTATATTTTTGAAAATCTTTCGTTGGACATGTTCTTTATTTCTGTCAAAAATGTACCACGTGTACGACATGATCTGTGGAACGTGTTTGTGTTGGTTCAATGTGTTTATTTAGGTTTCTATGGTAACGCGATAAGTAACAACCAATTAGCATTTTCTTTCCCCTCCTTCAAATTTGTTCCGCTTGAATATGAGGTATGAGAAATATACGATTCAAAATAATTTTAACGGTAAACCGCCAGTTTGTTTACGTCGGTGTTATATGGCGTGGTGAAACGCAAACACGCTTAGTTATTTTTCACCCGGTTATGTAACTCGTCGTGAAGGTTAAATTTCACCGATGTTGGTGAAACCGGCCCTTAGGAATGTTTTGTTACGTCATCTTTGGCAACGTTTATTGTTTCACATATGTATATTTTGAATATATATATTTTTTATTCATTGCCCCAGGTTGTCATTTCGACGTTTCTGGTGTTCTCTCCTGGCATTTGCTTAATTGTAGCCCACTTCAAACGTTTGGGCGCCTAGATGACGGAGTTACGTTACCCCGATGATCTTCTTCTTCTTCTTCTTCTTCACTTTACGGACTAGGCAAATTTCCTATTCCGCCTCACAGTTGTTGTTTGTCCATCTTTTCGGTGACCTTCCTAGATTCCTTGAACCTCTTGGCTTGTAGTTAAATGTTCTTTTGGTAATTTTGTTACATTCATTCTTTCTACATGTCTAAAGCATTTATCTCTATATTCTTAGATTTAATCATTCAGTGGATATATAACTCTGTTCATAAATCTTCATTATTTCTCCGATCCAATTTTGTACAGCCTTTTGTTCTTCTAAGGAAGTTCATTACTACGCTTTGTATTCTACTTTGGTAATTACCCAAGTTTGAGTCCTGTAAAGTAATGCAGAATCTGCCAATTATTTATAAAACTTCAATCCAAGACAAGGGGTAAATGGAATTCCAAAGCTTTGGTTAGTAACCTGTCTAGGAGAAGGAATATCCGAAATAAATCCCCGATCCACTAGGACAGGGGTCACCAATTGGCGGACAGCGGTCCTGATCCGAACTCTGGGGCTTAGGTTTCCGGACCGGTTAAATATCGAAATAATACAAAATTGTATACCCGGTTAAACATCGAATACAACCAGTTCTACTAAATTTCATGTCATGATAGTATTATTGTTGGCTTGGTTGGCAGTACTGCTTATTGTTGGAGATTTGAATGAAGATGAACGGGATTCCGTTTTGAACATGGTATCGTGAAAAACACGAAATTTGTGAAATTATGTATTTGAATATTACTCTGACCATTTGTTAAGTTTGACATAAACATATCAATAAATATTAGAATTAATAACTGTGTACTACTGTGCTGTATCCCTTTATTATTTACCACGTGTTTTGTTTAATTTGTGCAATTCATACCAATAACATAATTTAAATAATTTACTTATAATATTAGTTATTTAATAAAAGCTTCGTATGTTTAATGAACTGTTGTTCCGGACCTCGACTTAATTTACTACTTTGAAAATTGACCTCCATGAAATCTAATTGGTGACCCTCGCACTAGGGAATGTGGTTGTGCGTCTAGGTTAGTAACCCGACCTCGTAAAAGTTTCCAAACTCATCTCTTTCACCCCGATTTTATGATGGTAAAATATTGAAATATAACTATGTCAGGTTATAAATATAATGCTTCCTCATTATTAATAAATTATATCGGCATGTTATGTTAGGCTCATTTTCCTATATAACGTATCTATTGAACCTAATAAAATTATTATATATACACATATAATTGCTCAGAGCAATAGCTTCGTTTTCTTTATTTGTCATTATGTCATAGTTCCATAGAGACACGAAACTTCTTTATTTGCGTTCTGTGTTTCACAGAGATGTGCCAGTGCCATTAAAAACATCATATATGCACTGATTGTAAAGAGTTTTACACCGCAGAGGACATTTAAATTTAATGTATGGATAATTGAACTGCGTAATAACTATTGTGCTTTGTTCCAGAGTGATCTAACTCTATTATTCACTTCTGTCAATGTGCTGTATGTATGTGGAACCTTTTAACGTAGCTCGAATAAAATAATAACCTGTAGTACCTACAAAATTACTAAAAACTAAGTTAACATTTTCAAAAATAGACCACAGGAGCCCAAACTCTTCTCTTAAGAACTAATAATATCACTTTCTTCCTTACTTTGTTTAGTATGTAGGTATGCTGTATTTTAATTTAACGACTGGCTCTTTCATGAGTTCATCAGCTTCGGAATTAAGTTCTGGAGGTGAAAGGGCGGACAGATTTTGGTCACGGGCCTCTTATTTCAAGCTTGAGTTTGTTTTACATGCCGTTAATCGACAATATGGGATCCATGCATTTATCGTCCGAAGGAAGCATTTCTTAGCATCCTGAAAAAAATCGATCCCTGCCAGGTTTGTCACTCATAAACCTCAAGTTAGCACGATTACTACACTGCTCAAAACAATTAGAGGAACACTTGTAATAAATTGAATAAGTAATTGTTTTTTAAAGCTGTGATGCTGAAAGTTGGACAATGTGTAAATTGAATTATTAATTGTATCATTGGATACAAATTTTAAAGATCCATGGCCTAAATACATAGAAATTACCTCAAATAACAAATATAGAGACATTTTTTTATTTTGGAAGGCACTGGCCACTTCTAATTGGTAAGCTTCCTGATGTTGCTATAGTGACGAATGTTGATTATTGCCTTGTTTATTGAAGTCTCTGACAAAATGAGGCATTTAAATGAGTTTGAAGTGTATCATGCTCTACATCTTTTACGACAAGGTCAATCTCTGCGACAAGTGGCTAGAGAGCTTGGGGTTTCTCCTTCCGTGGTGTCCAGGTTACGCAACAGGCACAGAGAGACAGGTCAGTATTGTAGAAGACGTGGCCAGGGCCGTAAATTTAAAACAAGCCCCCAGGATGACAGATACGTTGTTCTTTCTGCTCTTCGACAGCGTACAAAAACTGCAAAAGACCTGCAGAATGACCTTCATATGGCTTCCGGAATCCGGGTTTCAGACCAAACCATAAGGAACAGATTAAGGAAAGAGAATATTCGTCCAAAAAGGCCCGTTAAAAAACCACGCTTAACAAATGGGCATAAGACAGCAAGACGTACGTATGCTGAAAACCATGGTGATTGGAACCTGAACCAGTGGGAGTCTGTGCTCTTCTCGGACGAATCCAGGTATCGTCTTACACGTTGTGATGGTCGATTGAGGGTGTGGGGACGGCCAGGAGAAAGATTTTCTGCAGAGGCTGTACAGGAAATTGATAGATTCGGAGGAGGTTCCATAATGGTGTGGGCCGGAGTTATGTACAACAATCGTACGGACCTTGTACTTGTTCCCCAGCGACTGAATGCTGTCCGGTATATCGAGCATGTTCTGGAAGAGCATGTGTACCTGCTGCCATTGGAGTAGGCCCTGGATTTCTGTTTATGCAGGATAATGCCAGGGCACATTCTGCGGCTGTCACCAGGATTTCCTGAGGAGGAATGAAATTGAGGTAATGGAGTGGCCAGCGGTCAGCCCAGACCTCAACCCTATTGAACACTTGTGGGATCTTCTAGACAGGAAGGTCAGGAACCGACATCAAGCTCCACAAACTCTGCAGCAACTTGGAGATGCTCTGAAGGAGGAATGGGAGAATATCCCGCAAGAGGAAATCCAGAATCTTATTGGGAGCATGCCACGAAGGTGCCAAACTGTCATCGAATGTCGTGGAGGCCATACACGATACTAACTCTATATAACGAGTGTTTAACTTTGAAAAATAAGCACAAGATTCAATTGCTTACATGGCGGAATTATTTGAAAAGTTAATTGTCAGCGTTATTCATTTGTTTTTACTGACATGAGCAATAAATAAATAAATAAATAAATAAATAACCACAAATAATGTAGGGCCTACTTTATTAATTTCATGTTTGTACCTTTATCCAATGAAAAAATATTTGCATATTTCATAGTGTTCCTCTAATTGTTTTGAGCAGTGTACTATTAGATCTTCGGGACTGACCCTTTGGTTTGTTATATTGTCGTTATGAAGTATTCTATTATTCAGTAACAATTGATTAAATCGCATGTTTCAAGGTTGAATCCGGTGACGTTCTTTGTTTGAAACCATTCTTTAGCATTAGTTTGATTTTGCTAGGGACATATATTAAAATTCTGAAGCAATAATATGCCACCTTCTAGTCCAAATTTGGAAACTCGAAACCAAGAGAAGCTTAATAATTAGTCTTTTTAACATCCCATTAAAATTTCCTTGCAAAAGCGCTCCTTGCCATTTGTAAATGGAACTAGATATTTTGAGAAATTCTGTAGGAATTTAGTATTATGAAGAATAAGGTTTGGACTTTTTTTAATTTTTCGTCCAGTTAAACACTTCCCAGAGTGCATGCTGCATTTAATGCAAATATTTGATTCTACATATTATATCCGTGTGCAAATGTTCTCAATAATGAATAAAATAAAAATTCGGTTTCATAATAGACATAGAACGATAATTCGGTCCGCCTTTTAAGACTTCATACTAGTTTGCGACAAATATTGATGAACTCGTTGATATATACAGTAAATCCATGAAAAAAGACCCACGACTGTACATCCCTTACAGACTGTGGCGAGATATTATCTCTCAGATAAAGGGAGAGTCAAGTTATTCAATCTTTATTTTCATAAATACCTAAGAAATATGACAGCCGTTAGGATTGTATTGTAATTAAATATAATAATAACGACTTATTTAATAGGGTGGACCGAAAAACTCATTTTTTATTTCGAAGTTGTAATAGCGCGGAAAAATTGCGAATTATGTAGACAAAGAAATAAAAATATCAAAATCGATTGACTACTTCTAAGACTCTAAAGTTTGACAAAATATGAAAAAAAAACTTAATTTTTGCGATTATTTTTTTACTTTTTTAAATTAAATGTTTTCGTATGTAATAGATTGTAACATCTTTAAATAGAGCCTAAAAACTTTATGTTTTAATTTTGTTTAGATCAGTTGATATCTTCCGGTGGCGTATAAGCCCCAAATTTTGCCAACTTAATGAAAAAGTTACATTTTTACGCATGTTTGGTGTTTGATAAATTATTAGTATTTAAACGTAATAGCCTATGTATTTTTTCACACAAATTGATAATGAGGTAGAAAAAACTGTCAAAAACGGAATAGGAAAAATTGGAGCGGTGAAACAAACAAGCGTAACAAAGCATTGGAAAGGACGTTACGTGACAGTTATTTATATGTAGAAGATGTTTGAAATCCCTCATGCTCACATTATGTTTTAAATTTAGTCGAAACTGAAGATGAAGGACGTTGTCTTCCTAATACGGACAATGATAGTGACCAAGATTATATAGTTCAAACAAAAAAGTCTTCTAAACCTATTTGGCAGATGAGAGTTCAGTTAAAATCTACTGAAATAGCAAGCAACCGTTATGGCGTTTTCCTGTTATCGAACTGAATGTTTTTTTCGCTCACTCAGACACTTGCTGTTAGCCATGATTCAAGATAACGAGAAACACAGAATACAGCTCGGACTTCGAAGAATTCTGAAGGCAACGCAAATATATGCATAAAGAAAAACAATAATAACATTCACGCCAACAAAAATCAACTTCAATGTGCAACAATATTCACAAATGATCAACTGGATGGACTGTGAATTATCTTCTCCCCCATTGTTGGCAGAAATCAGTGACGACGAGATCAAAACGCACATCGACAGTGACTCACTGACTGGAACATTACTTTCAAGCAATTCGCAGTTCACACGCAGGCTGTTGAACGGTGTGTAAAACTCGTTACGGAAGCCTCAGGAAAAATTTGTGGAGCTGAATCTCTGCTGTCCAGAGGTCATCCAGGCCTAACTTCACCAGGAAATCTGTCTTCAAAGTAGCTTCGGCTACAAAATAGAGAACAGTATAATGGACAGGTTCAACTAACATGGACTATTTATTCAGAACTCTGTTTTTTTCTTTTTTATAAAATTAAGTTTATTGTTAAAAACTCTACTGTAACTTAAATATTTAAGTTTTTTAAGTATAGAGCAAATCGAAAAGTACTATGAACGTTGTTACTGATATCACCCCATCGTTTCATAGAGCGAACTATCTTTTTTCATGTACTGTTTTTCTATAGCATTGGGATCATTGCGCGACCGGAAGTTGTTAATTTATCACACTATAATAAAACACAATGTTCTTATGTTCAAAAAGAAAAATAATGTAACTATTATATTAAAAAGTACATTAAAATATCATCATCATCATCATCATCACTCCAGGGATTAGGCAATTGCCCGTTCCGACTTCATATTGCATCAGCCCAACGTCTTCTAGGTCTTCCAACATCACGCCTTCCTCTTGCTTGATAATTTCTGGCTAACAATGGATATCTCTCCTTACTCATTCCATCCATATGATCAATCCATTTCTGTCTGTAATTCGTGACTTTATCCAATAAAGGCTGTACTTTCAATTCTTCTCTTATATCCTCATTTCTTATTCTATCAAGTCTTGTACATCCTTTTACTTGTCTTAGGAACCGCATCTCTGCCGTCTGTATTCTATCCCTCTGTCTTTTCACTGGAGCCCAAGTTTCACATCCATACAATATTGTGGGAACCGCCATAACATTATACATTTTTATCTTGGTTCTTTTCTAATTTTATTTTTGAATGTTCTCTGTATTGTTCCACACACCGTCTGAAATTTATTTATTTTGGAGTCAATATCTCTTTCC
The DNA here is from genome assembly GCA_030220185.1 of Diploptera punctata. Lineage (NCBI taxonomy): Eukaryota > Metazoa > Arthropoda > Insecta > Blattodea > Blaberidae > Diploptera > Diploptera punctata. Next base: position 25,091 of record JASPKZ010000164.1, on the reverse strand, counting down.
ACATTGTAGCCAACATCACAGCCCAAATATTTGAAACTAGACACCTGTTCTATACTTTGATTTTCTAAAATAATTTTGGTTCTCACTGGATCTCTTCCTCTAAAAGCCATGGTCTTCGTTTTCCTTACAGAAATCTTTAGATCGTATAATTTACATATTTCATTTAATGCATGCATTGATTTCTGTAAGTCGTCTTCATTTTTCTGTATTATGATTACATCGTCAGCAAATAGAAGATTATTTATGCACACTTTATTATCCATTCTTATTCCTGGATTTACTAAAACTTTCCATTTATTTAAAATATCGTCTATATATATATATATATATATATATATATATATATATATAAACAAAGTGGGTGATAAACTACATCCTTGTCGTAATCCAGTATTTGTTTTGATTGCATCTGTTCTTTTGAATCCGGTATCTATAATTATATTTGTGTCTTCATATAATTTCTTTATTGTTTCAACAAGGCACAGCGGGTATCCTTTCATTCGTAATATTTCCCATAATTTTTGTCTGTTTACTCGATCGAAGGCCTTATCCAAATCTATAAATCCTATGTGAGTTTCTAAGTTATGTTCTCTTCTCTTTTCTATGAGTTGTTTCAGTGTAAAGACATTGTCTATACATGACCTTCCCTTTCTGAATCCACTTTGATTTTCACTTATTATTACTTCTGTTATGTTTCTCAATCTATTATTTATTATTTTCGTATATATCTTGTAGCCAGTATTCATTAAGCTAATCCCTCTGTAATTCTCGCAATTTCTCCGGTCTCCTCTTTTGAATATATTCTTCACAATTGCTGTTTTCCAAGTGGTTGGAATCCCATAGGTCTGCCAACATATATTAATTAGATGAAGTATTCGTAGTTTACACAATATTCCACTATATTTGATTAATTCCATATTTATATTATCTAATCCTGTTGCTTTCCTATTCTTAGTGGTTTTCAAAGCCATTTCTAATTCATTTATGTCTATTACATCAATATTTTCCACTTTTATTTCTTCCTCATTGTTCTCTTTTCCTTCAATTTCCTCCTTTTTCCAAAGTTTTTCATAATGTTGGATCCATTCTTGTTCTGGGATTATATTCAATCTGGCAGAATCTTTCTCAGTCTGATTTAGATGTTTCACTAATTTATAACCTATTTCTTGTCTTCCATACATATCATGTTCTACTGAGCTTATAAATTTATCCCATGACTCCTGATGGGCTTTTCTTATAATGCTTTTAGCAATTCTCCTTTTCATTTTATATTCTTCATAAGATTCTTCTGTTTTCAGTCGTAAGTATGTATGATATGCTTTTTGTTTTTCATTCACTGCATTTTGTATATTCGCATTCCAAGTTCTCAAGCCCTTCCTATTTCTTATTCTATTTTTCTTTCCTAATATCTCATTTGCTGTTTTATGTATTACATTTGATATATTTTCCCATTCAATATTTATATCTTCTGACGTCGCTATCTCTGATATATATTTATTCATTCTGCTTTCATAATGTTGTCTAATACTTTGATCTTGTAATAAATATACTTTATATACTTCTTCTTGGTTTCTTTTGTTCTTTATGTTATTTTTCCGCCATTTAGCTATTATGTTTATTTTGCTTATCACGAGATAGTGATCAGAGTATATATCGCTGCCTCTATGTACTCTCACATCTTTTACCAAGGCTCCTAGCTTGTTGTTTACGATTAAATAGTCAATTATTGATCTTGAGTTATATCCACTTCTTGTATATTTATGTATGTCCTTTTTTCGGAAATAGGTATTCATTATTTTTAATTGATTATAGGCTGAAAACTGTCTCAAATCCTGTCCATTATCATTTATTGTTATTTCTCCATTATTTCCTATTACATTAGGTATAGGGACATTGCCTACTCTGGCATTTAAGTCTCCACTTATTATTAAATGATGATCTTTTGTATATTTATCAACTAATGTTTGTAATGTTTTATAAAATTTTTTTGTTTCTTCTTTCTTACCTTCCTCTGGGGCATACACAGCAATTATCATCATATATCCTCTTTCAATTTTAAATCTGGCTATCAGGATTCTTTCATTTATAAACTCATAGCTATTCAATTTGTTCTTCCATTTTTCATCTATTAAAATTGCTACTCCACACTGCGCTCTTGTTGTCTGTTCTACTCCGCTATACAACATAGTATAGTGTTTTAAGTCCTTTGTTCCTTTTAGTTTCTTTTTTGTTTCTGTTATTGTTGCTATATTTATTTCTTTTTTCTTTAATTCTCTTTCTAATTCTTCTTCTTTTGTATTTATTCCCCTTACGTTCCAATTTCCTAATTTCAAAATGTCCTTTATTCCAAATCGTATCCTTTTATCTTGCTTGGGTCGGTTCCTTTTATGACAATCCGGCTGATTTCCATGAAGCTTCTCAGTAAGATAAATGTCTCCTGGAAGCGTTACGAGCGCTTCGCAGGACAAGGATGGTGGAAGGGCTGCTTCCTCTGAGCCTCCAAACATGCTCCTCTGGGTATCCACCCCCCAAGAGAGGGCTGCTTCTTCCGCTCTTCAAGCCCTACAAGTTTAGCTGTGCTATTCCTTGTCGCCCTGTTGACCGTTGAAGACTTGACGAAGATGTGGCCGCCCAATATGGATACAGACGCCATTCCTTCGTTGTGAGCTATACTTAGTTCCCCTCGCCTCTTACCCACCAGCAAGATTAACCTAAGTCAATCTTCCCCAGTAGAGTCGTCTGGTTCATCGGGTACTAAGCCCCCCCACCACGTCAAGGTGATAGCTCCTGGGGGGGGGGGTTATTAAAATATAAAAAAATAATTGGTACAAATGTGAAATTTTCAAATTTTTGGCTCTATGCGCGACTGAAAAGTATCAACTAATCTAAACCAAATTAAAACTATGTTTTTAGGCTGTATTTGAAGACGTTACAAACTATTACATTACGAAAGGATCTAAATTAAAAAAATAAAGAAATAGGCCTATTCGCAAAAATGATTTTTGTTTTTTTCATATTTTATCAAATTTTAGAGCTTTTGCGCGACCGGAAGATGTCAACCGATTTTGATATTTTTTTGTCTATATATTTCGCAACGTTTCCGAGCTATTACAACTTCGAAATAAAAAAATGAGTTTTTTTGGCCCACCCTATTATTTAATCGTGAACGCTAGAATACGGTGACTCCAAAAGTTTTTTTTTAATATAACAAGCAAAGTCAGAAGAATAATTTTCGCATAATTTCCACATAACCACAGCATACTTCCGTACACATTTTCGTTAAAAGATACAAAAACGCTTTAACACCTATGCATTGTGTTTCGATGTAATTACTCATTTTTTTAAAAAACTTCATTCATTAATTTTTTTCTCGTACGGGAGATAAATAAATACACTTCTGAATTAGGTTTGCCGTATACGCACTCATAGATCTTTCTTTCACTACAAATCCACTTTTATCTCTTAAACAAGAAGGATGATTAGCAATCCAGTGAGAGGGACCACGTTTTCAAGAGGCTGACATGCGCTCCATCAACTTCCAACTTAAGTACAATTTGCAATAATTTTTACACATCTATGCTAAGAAAACTTGAGTTTTATGTACCCAGTATTACTGAGCAGACATGAGAATTAAAAATTATACTTATTCTTAGTTTAAAGAATCTTACACAACATAAAACTAGAATATTTTCTGCCACCACAGATATTTACAGGGATTCTTTTCAGGAATAGCATACCGGCCACTCACGAGTAATTTCCGACGAGCTACAAATAAAAATTCTCCGTACCCCAATATGACGTCATTTATCTGTACTCTTCATTTGGCTAGTTTACACACACAGTTTTCCCGGCAGTAACGGAGTTCACACTCCAGACGCGGCTTTCGAAGTTATGTTAGAGTGCCGCTCCTGGAATGCAGCCTTGCCCCTGCACAACGGTGTTTACACACACGTTCCATGTCTGACTAGTTGACACGACAGAGTGCTGAAGTAGCGCCAATCCAATACCTTTGCAAATTGCATTTACATTTGCAGTTTAGGTCTGTCCACTCCACCAGAACATTTTCGGAGCGCGGGCCTCGAATGTCGCCCTTTTTTGTCTATCACATTCCAACCTCACGCTCTCGAAACGGCACACCAGAGCGACGCGACAGGATCTGAAATTACGTATAAACGGGCCTATTCACTCGTGTGCTGCCTGTCAACTTCCCATTGCTCCACGGGTGAACTATTACACTGCTTCCATAATTTTCGCGATCTTCACTTCCATGGATATATTTCCGAATGAATTTAAAAACATAATTTAACCACAACAAACGAACTAAATAAGATATCGTTTCACCAAAATGTTAGGAAGCGGCGCTTCTTATCACGCTTCGCAACTGCTTTGAAGTAAGTCACTGTCAGTATTTTTACATCCTTAAAAATTCCATCGAACCCGGCAGGGTTTGAACCTGCTATTTCCAGAATCAGAGCCGAGCATAGTGTCCGCTAATCGATTAGCACATGACAGGTACATAGTGACAAACCTCCCTATATTTTTGATAGCAATATAAATGTCAGGCCATCGTCAAATACAGTACAGTACAGTACAGTACAGTACAGCAAAGTTAAGGGAAACACACATAGAACAAAGATGCAGATTTAAAATTCCGGATTCGAAATCAGATCGCCGAGTATGGAAGATAAAAAAAGGAGGGAACACACCACAACGACGGACATAATCTTGGTTTAATTACTTAAAAAGAAATCAAAGTCACACTCGATTACGAGAATATGCAGGCTATAATGTTAAATGATTCCAGGTTTTGTGGCCATGGTCCAATACTGGTGTTCCTACCAGACGCTTCTCCCTCAACTGCGGAGGGCATCTTCAGTGGCGAGAACTTCTAGGTATTGTTTTCTGGTCGAAGGCTCGACTGTGAATGAGCGGTGGGCCTGGTTCTGGTTCTGGTTTGTTGACGGTGACTTGCACCGTCCGGTGTGCCGCATACTGTTACCCAAGGGGTATTTCTTGACAGCAAATTCCTTCGTGGTTGTCAAATAGGGGTTGTGGCTTATATAACGCCAGCCTTTGGTGACAATATATTTTACCTAACAGGTTTAGGTTAGAATAATAGTGGACGCTACTACACTAGAAAAGAGCGCCATAAACTACTCCGCCGGCAAGCAGACAGTCCAAAAGCCGGACGCTGTAGAGTGAGCCACACTCTTCCAAGCAAGTAAACCTCGCACTATTATGTGGATGGTCTCTCCTTGAGTGGTTCCAGTCGGTTCATGAAAAGAAAACGCTCCATGGGACTAGACAATTCAGCCAACAAAGGCTGAATGTCCCGAAATATTTCCACTCCACGCACACTTAAATTACCTGTCGGCAATTGTTGGCCCTTTGCTTTAGTGGTGCTATTCTCTTTTAATGTTCTGGAAGCAGTGCCAGTCTGTAGGGCTTGAGTGAAAGAAACTCTATGATCAACCTTCACAGAAGAGAAGGTCTTTCTTTGAGTTGGCTTTACAGTAAGACGAGAGATATTCTCGCATTCGGATGGTTTCACTTTAGATTGATTGATGGGTTTAACTACCCTACTATAAGCGTCAAGAGCTGCCTTAAAAGCAGGGCAGCCTCCGTTGGAAGCCCGGTGACCGGATGCCCACAATTTGCACACTTAGGCAAATTTGTGTCTCTCTGTGCTTGGGCCTTAAGAGTACAATCCTTGCCCATGAGGGCCAGTCAGATTAGATAGCGAGGAGCCCGGTTACAGGCAGGAAATGTATGGTTGAATGACTGGCACTTGTAGCATTGCTTCAGTCCATCCCTAGGTCTGTATGGTTCGATGGCCACTACTGTAAACAAAAGACGCTTCAGGTCGAACATTTGCTGCGCTGTATCATTGCGCTCCAGTTCAAGTGTAAAAATAGGAAGGGGTTTTACCAAATTGTTCTTCGTTTTAGTTATCTGTTTTACAGATTTAATAGGAAAACCTAGCGCTAGGTTTTCCTCTTGAATTTCGTTAGGGGCAGTACCTGAAGGTAGTTGCTTTAATACAGCTTACAAAGGAAGGTCTCTCTTCAGCTGGTAAGTATAATATTTCCATTTCAGGGAAGTAAAATACTCTTTCAGCTTGTAGAAGTCTTCCAACGAGGAAACATAATTCCGTAGTCCTTCCGGAATACGACACCCTTTGGGTGCGCACACCAGACATTTGGAAAAATCTGAAAAAATGGGTGTAGGAAGGAAAGACACATAGGTAGATAAACTACCTGTTTCCCTGGACACACTCAATAACCATTTTACAAGCACATTCTTTACTCCTAAAGACAAAAAAAAAACAGACAATAAGTGAAATACTATTGACAAATCCACCAGACTGAGAACATTTCCATTTTTCATATCTTACAGAAAATGACATAACGAGAGCTCTCAAACGAATAAAAACAAAAGCAGAAAGTACTGACCGTATAAATATCACTCTACTTAACAAAATAATCGACGTTATACTACCTACCACAACTCATGTTTTCAACTCCTCACTACAAACCTCCATATATCCCACATTATGGAAGCAAGCAATTGTACGAACAGTCCCGAAATTAAAAACTCCATTAACTCCTAACGATTTTCGACCCATTAGTATTTTACCTACCCTTTCAAAAGCTTTGGAACGATTAGTCCATAAACAACTGGTTGACTACCTAACTGAACACGACCTTTTAGATCAATACCAATCAGGCTTCAGGACAGGACACAATACAAATTATGATCTACTAAATATATGTGAAGACATACGCGAAGCATCTGATAATCGAAAACTTACTATTCTTACACTATTTGACTTTAGTAAAGCATTTGACACGGCAGACTTGAACTTATTATTGCTTAAACTAAAAAACCTCTCACTTTCTGACAGTGTCACGCAATGATTCAACACTGTCAGAAAGTGAGAGGTTTTTTAGTTTAAGCAATAATAAGTCCAAGTCTACCGTGTCAAATGCTTTACTAAAGTCAAGTAGTGTAAGAATAGTAAGTTTTCGATTATCAGATGATTCGCATATGTCTTCACGTATATTTAGTAGAGCAGAATTTGTATTGTGTCCTGTCCTAAAACCTGATTGGTATTGATCTAAAAGGTCGTGTTCAGTTAGGTAGTCAATTAGTTGTTTATGGACTAATCGTTCCAAAACTTTTGAAAGGGTAGGTAAAATATTAATGGGTCGAAAATCGTTAGGAGTTAAGGTTCCTAAATATCTAGGTCCATAGACCTGATGGAATTCGGCATAGCAGCCATCGTGCTTGGTAAAACCAAGGCTTAGTTCAGGTTACTACACAAAATGAACTGAAAACACTTGTCACCACAGGCTATATGTATAACACAACTAGCTGGCCCGGCGAACGTTGTATCGCCTTTAAATATTTTTACGTTAATTTTTCCGATGTTTTAATAGTTATCTGCTATTCGGGACGGAAACAAATCCAACAAATCAAAGATCATAAAAAATCGGTCCAGCCGTTCTTGAGTTATAAATAGTGTAACTAATCCGACTTTGTTTTATATATATATATATATATATATATATATAGAAGTCCCGGCCACGCGTTCCTGCGGCTAAGCTATACGTTAAATTATGTTGTAGTAAAGTAAGTGAAAAATCTAAATCAGAAACTTTTTGTTTTACACAATTTTTTAGTTCTGGTACGTTAACTACACCCGGTATAAATATGGGTGGTGGTTTATGTGGAAGTGGTTTTGTTGATTGAGATGAATTTATGTTGTCTGCATTTTCAGTGTCATCCATAAGTGTATCATAAGAATTATATACATTTGTTGATGGAATATTTTCAGGAGGCTTGCTGATTTCATTATGCTTTCGTTTTTTTCTACGAACTTGTTGGCAGTTTGGATTCTCATCATCATCAAGAAGCCTCTGTATAGTAATTTCATCTTGTGATATATTATAGTCGTCTTGTTTTTCATTTAATTGAGGCATGGAGATTGTTTCCGTAATATTAGGCATATTATTATAACTAACAGACTTACTTACAGTTCTGTTATTCCGTTCCTTAGCACCTTCATATGTTTTAAAATTTACATTCTTCTTAAATGTAAGATTTATGTCACATAGGCCTATACCAATTTGCGGAAATTCACTTGACATCTTATCATTCATGGTCTCTAGAACTGATTCACCATATTTTTCAATGTCGCTTTTCGGTCCAGTTAAATTTAGATTAAGTTGCTTAAAACTAATATTTATACACTATATTAAATATTATTATCAATATATTCTTCTTCTTCACTTCCTGGTTTAGGCAAGAGTTGCCTGATCAATATATTTAAAACAAAATAAACACAAACACACTTAAATTATGAAATATCAATATTTGTAATTCAATTGAAATTCGCGGTTGCAACAAAGAGTACAGCCACCTGGTTAAATAATAAACCAATTACCTTACATGGCCATCTGTTAGAATCGTATGGAACTCACAGATAATTATAACTCATTGTTAAATAATAAACAAATAACTTGCAATAAAAATAATGCGACTATAAATTTAGTTATAAACTTCCCTAAGTCTCAAGTTGGATCAAACTGCACACAGTGTGCTAAATTTTATTAAAATCGGTTAAGTAGTTTAGGATTCCATCGCGGACAAACAACGTGACACGTAATTTTTATATATTAAGATAATAAATATTGTAATCTACACTACTACCTACCTGATATCACTTAACTCGGTATATTATTAACAAAAAACAAAGAACAATACACGTTAGAAAGGGCTACGCCCTTTTTTTACCGCGTTTTTTATTGGCTGGTTCGATACACTATTGAAGATTACAGCCAATCACAGCACACGATAAGACTGCAAGCCAACGCCAACTTATTGATTTTCTCCACGCAGCTGTATGAAGACGTAGTCGCCATAGTAGACTGCCAACGGATCATCTAAGATGCCGTGCTTGGTTGCCACACTAGTAGTAAGAACAAGATATAGCATGGTGCTCTTCTTACGAAGTATGATCTCAGTATGAGCGGTGGGTGCCCACGCCCAGTAAACATAGAGTGAAAATCCCTGCGACCATCTATTATAAACATAGCGGTGGTGAGCAATTCTTCTGCTCGCTGGGAGCCCCGGGTTCCTAGACCATGTGGGCTGCTGCAAGCAGTAATTTATACTAGTGGTAGATGCAGAGTGGCTGGATGTGGTTGCTGCTGGTCGGCTAGTCGTCATCAATGTACGTCTGATTGGTTCAGAACTGTCTCCTTGTTATTGGTAGAGTTAATACATCTATTGTCTAATATATGATGCCAGAATTTAGCCAATTTAATCCCTTCTTCTCATCTATTGAAATTTTCCTTATGTTTGTGAACTTCTATAGCCTCTCGGTATAGTCTAGGTAAGTAATAGAACGTTGTGGCTAGAACTTGTGTATGTTCAAACAGAATCTGACATCCATTTATAATGGCATGTTCTGTTTCAGCTGATTTGTCCATTTCTCCTTGTCTGCAATTCCTTTTGTGTTCCGATAAACGGGTGGCTATACTTCTTTTCGTGGTTCCTATGTATGATTTTCCACATACGCCGCAAGTGGAGAGAGGTGGCCGAGAGTCCTTCGCTGAGCGAAGGTAGTTTCTATTTTTCTAGTGGGTTTGTCATCATCATCATCTGCCTTTCAAGTATTAGGCCCAGTGGCCTGTTACGGTCTCCCGCCATCTCCGAAAATGTCGACCCACAGATCTTCTGCCTCGAGGAATATAGTGAAGAATTTGTTTTGGTATTCTGTGACGATCCATGTGCTGAATATGGGCTAGCCAATTGTTTCTATATTCTTGGAGGTATTCAGATATAGGTACGATGTTTAACTCTCTGGCTATTGTTGAATTTCTTTGGCGGTCTAGAAGGCTGTAACCTGGAATTCGTCGCAGAAATTTCATCTCCGTGGCTATAATATGACGGTCATCCTGTGTTCTGATGGTCCAAGCTTCACTGCCATAACAGATTATGGGTCTAGCGAGAACTTTATAGATTTACATTCTTGTGTGTCTCTGCACTTTTGATGGTTTAAAATCTTGGTTGATAATTCTTAAAGCTTTATTATAGTTTTGTATTTTAAAGGATATATCACATTCCTCATTATAAGTTAGATTATATCCTAAGTATTTAAATGAATTTACTTGCTCTAATATTGAATTCTGAATATAAATTTTACTTCTTACTAGGAATTTCCCTTGAAAGGCCATAACTTTAGATTTTGTTGTTGATATTTCCATGTTAAATCGTTGGGCTATTATATTAAGATGATGAGTGGAATATTGTAATTCATCTTCATTATTGCCGAAAAGAGTCTGATCATATGCATATATGAGTGTGTCTAAAATTGTGTGTCTTGAGAGAGGAATATTACCATGAACTGTCAATCTCCAGTGTCTGATGATAGCATTAATGTATACATTAAATAGAAGTGGTGATAGAGGGCATCCTTGTCTGACTCCGCAATTTATTTGTTTCCAATCTGACAATTCTGTTCCTTTTTGTACTGCTATCATGTTATTTTTATACAGATTAAAAATTGTTTGGATCAGTCGATTTGGTGTTCCATCATCAGTTAAGATATCTAAACGTTTTTGTCTGTCAACTCGATCAAATGCTTTAATAAAATCTATAAACGCTATATGTAGTTCTTTATTGAATTCTTTGTGCTTTTCGATAAGAAGTTTTAAGATGAAATAACCATCGGCATAGGATCTTCCCTTACGAAAAACATTTTGTTCTTCCCCTAATGTTTTCATAGTGTTTTTTTATAATTTAGATGCTAGAATGTTTGTAAAAACTTTATATCCACTGTTGAGAAGGCTAATGCCTCGATAATTATTAATATCTTTGAGGTTACCTTTTTTAAAAATTGGTATGATAATGGCTTTCTGCCAAGATGTAGGTAGGTCTTCTCCCAAGATTATTTTGTTTAGTAAGTGAAGACATTTTTGTTTAAGAATTTTGCCAGAATATTTAAACAATTCTATATGAAGTCCATCCTCACCAGGTGCTTTATTATTTTTACAGGACTCTGAAGCTGTGTCAAGTTCTGCTTCAGTGATATATAGAAATTCGTCGTTCTGAGATGTTGGTAAATCAAAATTAGTCTGGGGGTGGTCCATAAATTTTGAAAATATGTAACTCAAGTGGTTTTATCAATCAAATTTAATTTTACACTCTCTTTACACTCTTGGCTAAGATTATTTAAAACTTTGTACGTTTTTGGGTTAAGTTTGGTGAGATCTCTCTCTAGATTAGAGACGATAGTGTCCCAATTTTCTCTGTGTCTTCTGATTTCTCGTTTTGCAATAGCTCTTTTATGATGATAATCAATTTTGTAATTCAACAACCCAGTTGCTATATATTGTTTAAATGCTTGTCTTTTTTCAGCAATAAATTTTGCTATATCATCATCCCATTTTCTGAGACCTCTTTTCCTGTGCCATTTTAGTTTTGTCCCAAAACTTTCTAGAGGTCCTTTTCGTAATATGTTAGAGATTTTATTCCATTCTTCTTGTACGGAATTTGAGGTATCAGAATTAATTGTGTGTGATTTTGTTCTTTGTTGGTACAACCATCGAATACTACCTTGCTGTAAAAGGCTAACTTTAAAGATGAGTTTTTCCTGATAACGTGGTTTACATTTTGAATGTTTTATATAACATGGAGGGAAGCGACAGGTGGACACAATTAGAAAATTATCTGTTTCCAGTTCAAGACTCCTGAAAACTCTGGTATCCAGAACATTATTTAAAAGTTTAGGATTAGTTAGTACATAATCTATAATTTACTGAGAATTCCGAGCAGACCATGTATATTTATGGCAGTCTTTATGTTGAAAAATGTGTTTGTAATTGGAAAGTTATTATAGGTAGCAAAGTCAATTAATCTTCTACCATTTTTATTGATGGTTTGTTCACCATAAGTACTAACAATAGAATGTATGATAGTTGTACCTACTCTAGCATTGAGATCTCCTATCAAAACTATAACATCATTTGGATTAACTTTGTCTGTGACATCCTGTAGCATTGAGTAAAAATTATCACTTTCTGTCTCTTCGCCATTTACTGGTGCATCAACTCCAATTACTGTCAAATATCCACGATTTATTTTTAATCTAATTTGAATAATTCTTTCATTCCAGAAAGTGTAGTTATCCATCTTACGTTCAAGAGATTTATGTACCATTAGGGCTACTCCTCTTTTTGCTCTTTCATTACTACAATAGATTTGTAAATAATTATTAATCACTAACAATAGAATGTATGTTAGTTGTACCTACTCTAGCGTTGAGATCTCCCATCAAAACTATAAAATCATTTGGATTAACTTTGTCTGTGACATCCTGTAGCATTGAGTAAAAATTATCACTTTCTGTCTCTTCGCCATTTACTGGTGCATAAACTCCAATTACTGTCAAATATCCACGATTTATTTGTAATCTAATTTGAATAATTGTTTCATTCCAGAAAGTGTAGTTATCAATCTTACGTTCAAGAGATTTATGTACCATTAGGGCTACTCCTCTTTTTGCTCTTTCATTACTAGGTACACCACAATAGATTTGTAAATAATTATTAATCACTAACAATAGAATGTATGTTAGTTGTACCTACTCTAGCGTTGAGATCTCCCATCAAAACTATAAAATCATTTGGATTAACTTTGTCTGTGACATTCTGTAGCATTGAGTAAAAATTATCACTTTCTGTCTCTTCGCCATTTACCGGTGCATAAACTCCAATTACTGTCAAATATCCACGATTTATTTGTAATCTAATTTGAATAATTCTTTCATTCCAGAAAGTGTAGTTATCAATCTTACGTTCAAGAGATTTATGTACCATTAGGGCTACTCCTCTTTTTGCTCTTTCATTACTAGGTACACCACAATAGATTTGTAAATAATTATTAATAATTCGGGTCCCTCTTAATTTCTTTTTAGTTTCTGTTATGGCGGCTATCTTTATTGACATTTGATAAAGAATTTCATCCAATTCTAAGTCTTTATGTCCTATTCATTGAACATTCCATTTTGCGAGTTTAAATATGTTTTCCTTTTTCTATTCCTTGTCCTTGAATATTGCTTGGTTGTCAACGTGTATATCCTTCCGGTTTTGAATCTTTGGAGACTTGAAAGCAAGTTAATTTCCTACCAGTCGGTTGCTAGCCGAAAAGTAGTAAGTCCAGTGGTGGGGCTGCCACCTAAAGCCTCTGGACAGGCATGAAGGAGGATTAGAATTTACTCCAATCCTGATGTAATAGTTATACCGCTGTGACTCGGTCCCCAGAGCCTCATTTGTTATAAACAGGTTGCACCACGTGAAGGTGAGGTTGAGATTTAAGTAGGAGAGGTTATTGAATGCACTTCACTACTCTTTTGTAACCCTGGGTCTGTAAACTGTTTTTATGTTGTGTTTTTGTAGGAGTTTTCCGATACGATCCGTGACTCGTTGTATACATGGTTATGCTGACTGAGTGTGTGTTATACATTCTGGCGTCCTGTCTTTGTGGATTTGTGATTTGTCTTACTTCCATGGTTGTGTAGCCATTATTCTGGAAGCAATTGAAAAGATGTTTAAGGTGTTGTGGTTGACATAACTTCTTAGCTCTATCGAACAGTGTCTTTATAACACCTTGCCTTTGTCTTTGGTGGTGGTTAGAGTCTTTGTGCAGATATCGGTCTGTGTGGGTAGGTTTTCTGTAAACTGTGTGCTGAATTTCTCCATTATCTGTCCTTATTATTTGAACATTCTAGAACGGAAGTTTCCCGTTGTCTTTTTTTTCCATGGTTAACTGTATTTTATTGTGTCAGCTGTTAAGATGTTGGAGGAATCGTTCTAGTTCTTCGTTGCCATGTTTCTATACAAAGCCCGGAAGCACATAACATTAAGATTACCGGCCGTGAAAGCCTGCATTCAACATATAACCTGTATCTGATTGCCGATGTTTTGGAAGACCAGCTGCACACTATATCTGTGAAAATCCTCTGGCCTCTAACATTAATCTTGTAAAATCAATGTTTTGTAATTTGTTGACAAGCCTCATGTGCTTGTCAACGTTTCTGACTACAGCTTATGAGGTCCCGGGTTTTATTCCCAGTCAGACCATAGGAATTGTTCCTGTGATTAACGATGGTCTGGGATTTAGGTTAAGTTCAGGTTAGGGATGTCCCTGGCGTTTTATTATCTTTTATCACTCATCATATCATCTGGGAAATGTAACTTAGCCTCCCATGTGTCCCAAACTACGTAAGGATGGATTAAAATGCCATCAATGGGCAGAGGAGAAAGCCAGAAATTTCTTAAAAGACAACCTCATTATATTTGACAAAACAATATTTTGTAGTGGAGCATTATTGGGCTTTATAATTATGTTCTTTCGGAGTCTATATCTTGACGTTGATTTTATTAAATGACAATTTGTCCGATAGGGATTGAAAGTAGTGACCAGGTTGATGGAGCGTTGTAATAAAATAATCGACCAATCAATAAACACTGTAACAATCGTAAGTGACCGGTGATTGACCTTTTTTGGTAATACTACATAATTCTTTTCACTATTTTATATTGAGAAAAGCTCTTAAACTAGTTTATTCCTATCACACACAGAATGGTGGTAAATGTAAATACGGTTGTGCGTGCAGTTACTTCCACTAATACTCTTTCTATTTAACCTCACAATGCATGTATTGTTCTTTTGTTTGTCTGTCTTAAAAAACTGTTCCATTTTCAAAATATTGTACACGTTAATATATATATATATATATATATATATATATATATTTAAATTGTTAATACAGATTTTTAATTTTTTAATACTTACGATATATCAATACAGTACATATGGTGTATTACGTAAAATTTTCTTATTTAATTATTCATGCGACAAAGAAGATTATTTTATACAGTTTTTAATTGCATTGTTTTGAAATGTATTAATCTGTCAGAACCCATCTTATCACGATCTAAGAGACGTACTACATACCTAACACATTAATCTGTAATAACTGATAGGAGACCATATGTTCCTTATATTAAAATATACATTCCTGAACATCCTGTAAAAGCCTGTCAGAAGAGTTCTATTCCACCCTGCATTTCATGTAATTTACATTTATACCTTCTGGAGAAACAGAATATTATGTTAAGAGGAATCATACTATAATAAAATATTTATACAATCATAAATTTAAGAAAGTTAAAATACAACATGAGACTTGCTATAGGTTCTATGCACATGTAGCTAAGTTTTTTATATGTTTGATTTGAAACGTCATGGACCTTGTATGCCTATATGTTTGAATATCTAACTTTGTTCAGAGTTGAGCATTTTACTCTTCCAAAAATTCGATATTTTTCCTTCTTAATGGAATATAATTAAAGGGACTGTTATTTAGTAACATCAAAATAGAATAAAAGCAAAGTTCCAAAGTTCTTGCGCATAGAATTCATAATTCAATGTAAAACTTTATTTTGTTTCCGACATCTGACTTATTAAGAGCACAATAGAGCGTTGATTTTCCTGAATCTGAGAAGACAAATTTTGTGCTGATCCGAGTCATAAACACTGAATTTCGCTCAATAGTAAATATGGTTGGAGGGATCACATGCGAAATAGGACCAGATAAATCACCTTAAAATTCAGTGAAGTGTAAAGTTTAATTAATAACAATACCCGCTTTTGAATATAAAAAGTAGACCTATGTTTTCAAATAATATTTTTATGTTATAATCATTTTATTTCTGAATTTTACGTAACATGTGTGCGTGGAAGAGAAGGCCTTAACTCTACTTAGTAAATCATCATCATCATCATCATCATCATCATCATCCGGTATCATGGCAGCTGCCTCCGTGTTCCGGAAACCAAACGCCATTCCTCTCTGTCCATCCATTGATCTACTTCCAATTCTCTGATATTCATAACCGCTTGTACCCCTTCTATCCACATTTTCTTCCATCATTCCATTGGGATCCATTCCTTAACAATTTTAGGCAATATTTGCCTACTTAGTAAATAATAAAAAATAATGAATAACCAGGATTAATAACAAATTATCGTAAGGAAATTACATTAATGTAAATAAGGTTTGTTGAATAAGAAGTCACAACATTAGATCTGGTTATGTTTTCATTATTTTGTGTTGTATTGTACACTGACCCTGCATAGTCACACATGTGCCATTGTATATCTATTTAGGCATACTTTTCAGACTTCCTACTTCCTGCCTACACACGACCTAGCTTATACATCCCACGGCGGTTCTACAAAGTAAAACTTAATAAAAAAAACATTATTTCAACTTAACGAACATATATTCCAATGCTATTAAAGTAATGTTTTGTCAAGAAGCGCAGACTCACATGCTTTAAAAACGCCTCTTTAGCCACGCGAGCTCTTTTGGCAGAACATACTTTTCAAACATAGCAGTATTATGAGGATTGAATTATGATACACAGGGCAATGAATTTATCGACATCAAGATAATTGAACTTCAAAATACTATAGCAGAGAAATATATGTTTTACTAAATAAGCTAACTCATCGTAATACTTTACTTAAAACAACTTTCGAAGACAAACTTTTAGAATACAATTGAGAGTGAGGCAAAAAAAGTCAGTTCTGGAAGGTGAAGCAGGACGACAAGACTTTCAAGAAATAAAATGACAGCTGAAAGGCGAGAAGGAAAGTTTTCCTTTTACTGTTCAAGCGTGTTTTGTAGTCTATGTTGCCGTGATTTTCTTGTTTGTTCATTGTTATGATCTGTGCCTCCTTCCTGTTTCCTCTCTTTCCTGAATATACCCTTCCTCCACCATCTCTGCGCGCCTGTCATGCGCGAGAGGAGGCCCGTGTGTAGTGCCATGAGAAGTTAAGCAGTCTTCCAGGCAGTCTGCTGAAGTCTTCTTCAAGTATTGGAACCTTTTGTTTCGGCGAGGGGTTCCGAGCTCAGAATACCTCGGCCGCCTTCAAGATCTACATTTGTGTTTATTTATTTAAAGAATAACTATCCTTAAGTTGAGTATTATTTTGGATTAAATCTTAGGATTGCTTGTAACGAAATGATTGATACGTTTGTAATCATTGAGAAGAAGACACGATTGAAGTATGTTTAATTTTCATTATGTTTTCTATCTGAGTTACAGCCACAATTATTGTTTATTTAACGCTTCATTTATTTAATGACTATTATTTTGTATTAAATTTACGTTAATTTTAGTTATTTCAGTCGTAGTTATTTGTATCTTTGCAAGAGAATCCTTTCATATGAGTCTAGCTAAAGTACGTAGTTTACTTTCCTCTAAAGTCCTCACTCATGATTATAGTCAGAGTTATGATAATAATTGCGATAAGTAAACTTAAGCATTTAAAGCCTATGTGTTTAATGGTGTTTGAAGCTAGCAGATGTTTAATTTAGGGAATGAAGCATGTCTACGTAACATGGGGCCCAGCTCATAGACTCTCTGCTTATATATTATGTTCAGTATTGTTTACCGGAACTGTCTTATTTATTTTGTTGTCGCGATCTTGATCTATTATGTTAAAGTTGAAAT